>KN831782.1:629237-801210 GCA_000827355.1 Hebeloma cylindrosporum | reverse complement strand
TCGGAGGACTAGAAAAGTGACGGGATTCGAAGATAATAAATAACACGGAAGTCTAGTTTCGAGAATTCGAAGTCACGGTAGTAATCGCATGCGCATGCCATGGGCGCTGAACGACAGCAGGTGCGAAGTCATTGCTAGCTGGAACACCTGTGCGGCGTTAAGTACATCCCAGAGGTTCGGTGTGGGGGTGTCAGACGACTTCATACGACACGAAATGACAAATCGTGGACAGAAAGGCGTTCCGCCGGCCAGATTGATATGATGTGCCAAGAATACCGACCATTAGAGGACGACACAGCGGCACGGCAAAAAGTAAGACAGCCAAGGGCTATGTATAGAGGGGCCAAACAGCGCCCGTTTGGGGCATGCAAGAGGTTCAGCGGGGAGAGATCTGTTGTGCAATGGTTGACACTTCCAAACCACAAACGTGGATAGAGGGCGCGGGGGTTGATGAGCTGCCATCGAAAAAAAAACAAGACAGCCAAGGACGATGCATACTAACACTTAGAGGGGCCCGGAAAGCGCCCACCTGCGGTGATGTTTCAATAGATGTGGGAAAAAAT
Source organism: Hebeloma cylindrosporum (assembly GCA_000827355.1). Classification (NCBI taxonomy): domain Eukaryota; kingdom Fungi; phylum Basidiomycota; class Agaricomycetes; order Agaricales; family Hymenogastraceae; genus Hebeloma; species Hebeloma cylindrosporum. Next base: position 800,647 of record KN831782.1, on the reverse strand, counting down.
ACTCAGGGGAGCGCGCGTGGTGCACGCGGATAGCGTAGATATCCGCCGCACCCTCAGCGCTCGGCGCCGGTTGCTTACTGGTTGCCTGCTTCCTTGTTGTTTGCATTCGATTGATGGGTGATCGGCTGGGGATCCAAGCCGCGTTGTGTGGGGGAGGGGAAGGTTGGGGAAGGAGAGTGCGGTGATCGCGTGGTGATCGTGTGAGGTTGCTTTGGCGCGCCGGTGGTTCGGCTCGGTTCGTTTTTTCCTTATGTGGCTTTCGATCGTCGCGGGCGCTTGAAGATTCGAAACTGTTCGCTCTTTCGACACCCAGTTTAGAGAGCGTTCTCGAAATTCCATGCTTCGACCGATACATTACGCTAGGTAAGTTGCTAACTGTGCGCCTAACCGACGCGCCGCGGCCAACCCAAGTAAATGCAAATGCATTGAAGTTTGATTGCGACCGCCACCGTCAAGAATTTGTACGTATATATCTATCTATCTACCTATTTATTTATCTCTCCCAAGGCGATAAGCACGCTAGCGTTCCTTGGGAGGGGAACGTCTACAAACGACATAAGGAGAAAATCTGAATGCGGCGGGGTGCCTGCAGTGTGATGCCACAGTGAGTATTATTGACGATATACCTTATCACTACTTATCACTTATCGCTATTCATCCACGTATTTAATTCATTGCAGTCACCTGTCGATACCTTAAGTGATCACTCGTTGCGGGGTGCCGGGCTCCGGCAGCTCGATTTACTCCCTGCCTCAGCTTTCATAACTTTACTCATATAGATAATAACGGAGAAGGCTGCCATAAACTATATGCGTGTAATAATTCGCTCAGGCAAAACTTTTGTATGTATGAGAAACGCGAGAACGTATCAACATTCAAAGGGAAATGAGTCCGAGTTAAAGTTTGGTATGGGGGATCTTGGATATCGACATTCTGAAGGGGAAGCGGAAGCGGTAAGCTATGTACATGCTACAGATATCACCACCCTGACGACCTTCCGAAACGCATTCAAGAAAGCGGTGTTGGGTTGCCTAGGTGCGTATGTAAGAAAGCTGTGAGGATATTTATCTTACTCAGTTGAAGAGCCAAAAAGTTGATGTTGGCCCTTGGGCATTCCTTAATTTGTAGTAGGCCTTGTTTGAGATTCACTCGAAGTGGGGAAGGAGGCTTGGCTAGTACATAGCGAACGTTTGTCCTGTTCAGCGGCCGCTTGAGCTCGGCTGAGTACGTATGTATGTATAATCCCTTTTCGGGGAGTTTTCTTTTTTTGATGAGGAAGTTGACCGAGCGACTTGATGTTCAACACTCGTTTGGGGAACGCTTGGAGGAGTAGTATTAATTTGTGTATGTACTTACATTTCTTCAGGAGAAACTTGGCCATCAGTGAGGCCGGGGGATGATTGCGGTGATATACAGTGTACATAGCGCCCACTAAATAAGGGTATGTATTCAAGCTACGGTCTGATGCAGCCGCATACTCCTGCGGCCGCAGGATTCAATCAATCAGTCAGGCAGTTAGGTTGGTCGGGCAGGTTTATCGAATGCGAGAAATGGAACTCTTTATGTAGCACACAACAGATGTGGTTGTGTGGGGACCTGTTAACTAGGTGCCAGTTATGCATCGTCTGACACTTCGGGACCAGCTTTGAAGTAGTGGGTACGCTGCCGTAGAATGCTAAGTGTATATATATGCATTTATATATCCCGAACTGCTGCCCGGGGACGACTCGGGAGTGGGTCGGGAGCGGAAATTATGGTGGTTATGCCTGCGTAGAACTCGGTGTGTATATACCACATCACGATTCCGTTCGAGGAAACGAGGTCGGAAGGTTACCCTTGGCATTCGACGTTCGTTCAAATTTCAGCCACTGCTTTCGAACAAGGTTACTTACTATGGTTAGGATGATCATGCAAGAAGTACCTTTGAGCGCTGAGCGATGCGTCACCTAGGCATCGCCGCTGAGTTTCGCTAGACACATTTGTTGTTCGTTTAGTATCTCCGAGATGAATGAATGGGTTAACTATAACGAGCCTCGAGTCGGAAGCCTTGTATTCAAAATTTGAATGGTTAGAGCCTAGTGGAGAAGGCGATGGTTGTTTTCGGGATGATTGATTGTCCAACGTTGGTGAGCGATAAGTACTTACTGATATGGACTTGTGTTTGACATGTCTTTATGGTGTTGTCTTTGCAAGGACGACCCATTACTCCGAGGAGAAGGCTTTTACGTCCGTGGGAAATGTACTACATTTTTACTACTTACATTTCACTACATACATCCCTTCTTCTTGCCGAGGGATCGATGATCACTGTAGCCGCTAGATTATCCAACGGATAAGTAAGTAGCGCTCGACGATCGTTCACAAGGACATGGTAGATCAGGTCAATCCCCTGGCCCGCGTCCTTGAATTTTGCTTGAATCTTGAGGGTCAGTAATATTAATTACCACGATAGGTATGCCATTGCTATTGAATGGCCAATTACTTATCAACGATGGGGGTACAATAGTCACACCAATTTCTATCATGCCGGGGAATACCCCTCAGGCTCTGCTACTGGAATCTGGTTTTATCTTTTAAACATTCCTTCTTGACAGTCTATTCTTTCTCCCGATAAACTGGAGACTAGACTCGTATTTCCAGACCTGCCAGAAGATTCGTTAAGAGGAAATCCAACCGTCTTCTTCATTGCCATGGGATCCCAGTTACCAACGTCGCATACGCCTTCCGAGTTGTTGGTGCAACGGAGTGCGGGTTCGACGTCGGTCACTCACACTAATTTGATGGTCCGCACTCTCAGCTCGACGGAAATGTATTATGCTCATCTCATATTTATCAATGAGCAAAAACGATAGGCAATTGGATCTTCTTCTAATAAGAGATTGGCACCGAGGTTTTTGGCGCTTTTTTTTTTTTTACTTCTTTCCAACTTCTTTCGTGCCAAGGTTCATTTAATTGCATAAGCTTTGGTCGGCGGAATTAAGACTAGGAACCATCCATATTCATTGTGCTCGTTTAAAGCGGCAGATATCTATTTAGCGTTTCCATCGGGGTTCGGTATGTGGGATTGTTTTTCTCGGAGTCCAGACAGGAAGCGATCCCAAACAGTCCCAAACCTAGCAATACATCCAATCCCTAGTCGACTTCCAGGGAATAGGACCTGCGCCGGATCGTTTCGCTGTCGATTTCTGCGAAGTTGAAGTGACCACAGACCTGTCATGGATTTCCCGCCATGACGTCGAACGTTTTCCCAGAACGATGAGCTTAGTACAGAATTAGGATATTAGCCAACTTGAACATTTGCAGGGGTTTCCATTGTATTCCGATGATGTAGTACAGATTTAACGATTTGTAGGATGAGATGAAGGTATCAGTGCGTATGATGTTTGGGTATACCTATGATGAACAGACCGTTGACGAAGGACGCTAGGGCCAGATGTTAATAACAAAAGGGATTAAAAAAAAGAGAAAAATAAAGTCAATCTTCGTCATCTACCTCCCTAGCACTCCTATAAGATAGCCTGTTGGACGTCACATCCGTAGAATCCAGCTTCCTCTCCACTTTGGAACTGGGCAGCTCGTTCATGCTCGAGCCCTCATCACGTTCCCGTTTCTTCGAGTTACAGGTTAGGTGGCGCCCTTGCCGGCAAGCTTTATCGTCCAGCGGCCAGTGGTGTGAACGGACGTGCCTTCGCATTGTTTCCACAAGCCAACTGCACGTTTGAAGCAGTTTTCGACTCGCGCAAAGTCGGTAGGCAGGATGATCGACGAGATATTCACGGTGCGTCTCCAGCCTCTCCTGCTGGCTCTCGGTGCGCTCTGGTAGTTGCTCAAGGTCTGTTATTTTCTTCTTGAGTGATTCAAGAAATGACTGGGCCCGAGTTTGGATTGTGGAGTAGCGAGAACTGAGATGCTCGGTGAGCTCCGCAATCAACGCATCGAGTGCCGGACCGAAAACAATTTCCTCAGACAACGTAGCCTGAATGAGAGCATCCCTCTTGAGCTGTCCCCCTTTCACGAACGTGCCAGCTGAGATGGAATAGTCGTAAATAGAAAGGAATTCTCTCAGATCCTTGGGCTCTGCCTTATTGTGCTTCGCATAACAGAGTGCGGTCCACGTCAGGACGTGGAATGCGGATTCGCGATCGTCAGAAATCTCGTGGTCCTTTTGTGGATTTTTGAGGATAGCGGCCGACATGAATTGCCACGTTCCCTGTGTACGCGAGAGGGTCAGATCACAGCTAGAAGATGAAAGAAAAATGCTTACCGTGCGCTGAGGGCGTCGTGGACCTTTTACCACTCGATCCAATGGAAGGCAAAGGTCCCAGTCGATTAAAAGCCCTTTACCATTATGGATCAGTATGTTCCCCACGCTAATATCGCGATGGAGAATCCGAGCGTCAAAGTAGGCGGCGTCGTGTGCTACAGGGGGACGCTGTCAGCACATTAATGTCGGTAGGTTGGGATAAAGGCTCACCTTCCATGGCATCCGCAATCACTGTCACAAGTTCCTTTGTTGATTTGAAGGTCTTGAGCCCATGGCCGATCACGTTGAGCGACATCCGAAACAACCTTTCTAGCTCCCTGTGGTCCTTGATCTTGTCTCCAAGGCTTGAATTGCTCTGTGCCAGAAAGCTTGAAGGAGAGCGTCGTACACCCAGCATTTAATGAGTGGTGAGGCAACTCGGCAACCTCTGGAAGAACATGAGAAGGATCTGGATGCGAGGCCGCTGCGGAAGTTTGGTTCAAGTTGTTCTGCGATATGGGCAAACGCGTAACATCACGCATCATGTGACCGCGACTCGAACAGCTTGCCAATTAGGGTTGGGTAAAAAACTCTTAATATTTTACCGCCGAATTATTTACCGGTAAGTTACCGGTAAGTTACTGGTAAGTTACCCCCCCAGCCGGAGGTCGGCAGGTAAGTTACCAAGGTCACGTGCCTCTACAAGGCGGAATGAAAGTGCTGTTGAGAGACTACACAACAGTTATTTACAATTCAATAGCGCTAACTATATATTCGTACCTCTACTATGGTAATAGGCACAAAAATAACATTGGAGCGAGAAACAATGTATGTTTCCACCACGGAGATTTTTTTTAGGATAGGCCCGCAAATAGACCACGTGATATACCCACGTGATAGGTAAGTTATAAGTTACTGGTAAGTTACCAGGCCTAGAAATCCCTTGGGTAACTTACCGGTAAGTTACCCCCTTGGGAATTACTTACCCAACCCTATTGCCAATGGCCCGCACCCTTAAACCGGAGCCTTGGGGTTCTGGGTGGGGTAATATTAATCGCCACGATATGAATAAAAGTTCGACTTCGTCGAACGAGCCTTGCTGTGATGTGATTGATATTGGATAATTTGGATTTTATAAGTATGGTAAAAGAGTGCTGAGGATGCTACTCTCCTAGGAAAATATATACTTTTGAGGGCTGCTCATCGCCAACCTGCGGTTGACTCCTCGCAGCCCATTCTCTCCTCAGAAATGCTCAACTAATTACAAGTCTTTATTTATAAAAGCTCGTGCTTTACGCAAGTGGCTAATCTTCCGTATTATTATGGGAAACAATTACGTTCCATTCATGATTGTTGGACGTCCGGAAAAGGAGGGATGCGGAACCCAACTGAAAAAGTGGATGTGGTAGTATTTGGCAACAGACTCAGAGGCAAACATGTACAACAGCTGGAAAGTATTTCGTTTTCGAGTTCAAGGAAAAAGTGGATGTGGTAGTATTTGGCAACAGACTCAGAGACAAACAAACACAGCTGGAAAGCATCTCATATTTCCTTATAAGTGATTTTAGACCGAGAGGAACCTTACTGTTTCACAGCAAGGCCATATTATTCTTGAATGGAGTGGAGAATTTTATATCAAAAAGATAGCAAGGATTCATCGAGCCCTAGGAGCCATACTTAGTATTTAGTTGCATCGATTTCAAAATCCTTTTTATGCCAAGGCCCAGGGAATAACCATCCGCTTCTGGAATCTGGTTTTCTTTTTCGATCATTCATTCTTGGCAGTTGAGCTTTTCTCCCGATGATAAACCGGAGAGTAGATTCGTGTTTCCAGACCTCGTTAAGTCGCACTCTCAGCTTGACAAAAATGTACTAAGTATGCTCGATCTCATAGTCACTTCACCACTGACCAGTCGGCGACAACGGTAGGTAATTTCAGTTCAACCTACAACCACTAGTAAAGAAGTACCTATGGATCTTCTTCTCATAAGAGGGTACTTAGCCGGGCGCTTGTTTTTTTTTTCCTTTTACTCATTTCGCGCTAAGCTTCGTTGACATGCATGTGCAAGGCGGAATTAGGACTCGGAACCACATTCATGCTGCTTATTTAAACGCCAACGGTATATTTATTTTTTTCACTTTTTGAAATGCTATCCTTAGCCTGCCTTGGTAAAGGTTAGTAGCAGAGTCAATAATTATCCATGATGTCGCTGACCATCCTATCTATCATCACCCGTTCTGAGCAGGCTAACGCGTCTAGACCTCCCAATTGACAGGATAAAAACCTTTCTTCAGATCGAAAGAGCCGCCGGACTCGTGTTTCCCGTGATACAAGTTGTCATCAGGATATCCACTTGCAGTGTCGAAGGCCTAGGTTGATCAGTTCGGGACACTGCGACGATCTTTATAATCAAGTTAAATTAACGACCTGAATGACCACGACCAAATGATGCAAATCGCAAACGGACCACCCCACCCCCGGTTTTAAAGCTGATTAACTTATCATCACCTCTCAATGTACATCTGTGACGAGGAAGCAAGGTCAGCTGGTCCAACTCACGTAGTCAGCCGTTCTCCGACGTTAACATTAAAAACACCTATCTCGCCGTACTTATCTCTACGGCCCCCACAAAACGAGGGTGTGCGTTCAATTTCGGATCCGACGCGGACTTTAACTGCCCAGATGATATCGTATTAATTCCTCATTTGATAACGACCGATATGGGTTTGTGTGCTAGTCAAGGGCTTCGAATTCGTTCCTTGGAGCATGTGTAATAATTGTTACCTTGAACGTTTGAGTCGCTTTTAGTTCGCAAGTATGTGGGTTCATAAAAACCAAATATATAAGATCTCTGAAATTCAGAGGAGAGAAAGAAAGACTACATACAATTTTATTTTCCTAAGCAACGCAAGGATTCATTGAAAAAAAAGAAAAAAAAATCGGAAGGGAACAACTTCGAGCCCCGAAGAGAATGGACAAAATTGTTATTATTTAATATGAATGCAGCATGGGTGATGGATATTAAGATGTTATGTTATGCAGAAACAGATGATATGTACACGAAGAAATAAGAAGAACAGACAGAGCCAGAAACCAACAGGAAAGAAAGAAAAGAAATAAAAAGCAACACCGATTATGAATATATTGACCGTTCATTCTGCACTTCAAGTGCCGAATGACGACGAGTTCCAAAAGAGACAAAGAGAGAGAAAGAAAAAAAAAAGACAGAAATTCCAGCATATCCAAGAAAAGAGAATAAAAAACACCTCATCCGTTCGTCGGGACCGGGTCGGGTGGGTATGGTATGTGGGCAAAAGCAAAGCAACAAGCGAAAAAAAAAGAAAAAAAAAAAAGAATCACCACCCCCGACAATGATAATCATCCGCCCAACTCTTATTCCTCGCCATCGCCCTCCGCCTCTTCTCCTCCATCTCCGCCTCAGTCTCCCTCTCCCCACTCCCACCCGCAGTCCTCGTCCTATAATTTTCCCTCTGCATCTCCCTTTCCCTTTCCCTCTCCCTCTGTTTCTTCGCCAACGTCCCCTTGGGTAACAGCTGCACCATATTCGGCGGTCCAATAGCCTCTCTCTCGTGTTCCCTTCCATTATCACCTTCCTCACCTCCTTCACCATCAACCCCAGCTCGCGAACTCCTCCCAGAAGTCGTAGTCGTCGTCGTTGTCGTCGTCATCCCTCTCACATCACCTGCACCCGCCCCGCTGGTACTCCGACTCCTCCGCACACCCGCCAGATTCACCTTGGACACCTGTCGTTCCCAAAGCAAGTTCCGTCGCAACGACTCTGGAAGCTCAGTGGCTAGCATCAGACGACGTGTGGTGCGTGGTGTTGAGGGGGGTGCGGCGGGGGGTAGGGTGTATGGGTATGCGAGGGCGATGGGTTTGGTGGTCGTTGGGCGAGATAATGAGGAATTTGAGTGTGGATTTGGATTTGGATTTGGAGTCCGAGTTGACGATGTTGAAGCGGAAGAAGTGCGCAAAAGAGCTGGAGGTGCAGTAGGTGCGGTAGGCGCTGTAGGCGCGATCTGCGTGAACTGCAAACCCGCAGGTGTACGTGAACGCCGGCGCTGCTGAGCCTGTTGTTGCTGTTGCTGCTGTTGCTGTTGAACCACAGGCGGAGGAGGAGGCGGAGGAGACACCATAGCCCACTGCGGCGGTGCACTATCCGCATCATCCACCAAGGTCGTCGTAGTCGTCGTCGACGTCGTCAATGTCGCTGTCGTCGCTATCGTCGTGGTCGTCGAATTACTCGCATTCCTTACAATACCCCTTCGCTCCGCCAACGCCCTCAACCGTTCCTGCGCAACACTCTTCGACACCCCAACCTCCCGCTCGCGTTCGCGCTCGTCCTCCGTCGTATTGTCCTCCGTGTCAGATAACTCTTGTCCTGCCGGTGGGCCGCGCGGTCGGTATCGCGTGCTGGAGTTGTTGGGATTGGCGTTTCCATTGGCATTCGCATTCGCGTTCCCATTCATCACCGTCGTTGGAGTAAGAGCACCGATAGGAGGCAATCCCACCCCAGCACCAGCACCACGCATCAACTCCTCCGTAGCTACACTCCCCACGTCAAGATTAGACGCAACAGGTAAAGCAGCAGCGCTCTTGGTGTGTTTCATCATCGGCGCGGCGCGCATAGTGATACTCCGTATGCTGTTGTTGCTCGAGGTGGTGGTAGGCGCGTCTGCGGCGCTTCGACGACGTACGGGGGGTTGTCGAGGTGCTCGAGGCGCTGCTGCTGCAGCAGCAGGCTGTGGGTGTGGGTGTGTAGGTGCGGGTGCAGGTTCATCAGGCGCCTGACTCGTCTTCGCCGTCGTCGTCGTCGTGGTGGTCGTCACCTTCGACTCTCGCTGCTGCGACGTTTCCCCCTCCCTCCGACTCATCGTCATCGTCGCCGTCGCGGTCGTCGTCATCCCAACCTCCCCACTACTAAACCCCCTCCTATACGGATGTTCAAGCGGGAACATCTCAGGATTCGGATTCAACAACATCGTCAACAACCCTACACTCCTCGTTCTCCCACCTCCAAACCCACCCCCAGCTCCTCCTCCTCCCAATCCTCCACCTTCTCCTCCGCGTTCTCCACCCGCACCCGCAAGGTCCTGCAACGACTTCACCGGCACCTTTTTGAACATGTCGGCTTGGCGCTGTGCCTCGAGCATGGCTTGCGTCACTGTATCTTGCGCTCGGCGCAGGTGATGTTGGTGTTGGAGGTGCTGGTGGTGGGAACGGCGGGTTGTTGGGGCGGCTGCGGTGGTAGTTGTAGGACCGGGGCCGCCGCCACCGGTGGGGTAATGGCTTGAGTGAGTCCGTTGGACGGGGCCGCGTTGCTGCTGCTGCTGTTGGAGTTGAACATGTTGTTGCTGTTGTTGGAGTTGGGCTTGTTGCTGCTGAAGTTGAAGTTGACGCTGTCGTTGAACCTGTGCCTGAAGCTGCTCCTGATGAAGCCTTTGTTGAACCAACTGCTGCTCCTCGTTTTGCGGAGGAATAATCTAGACAATAAGACACAAAAAATGAGAAACGAAAATATAAAATTATATTTTCAAAAAAACCCACCTCATCAGCCGTCATCTCCTCACTAGACCACCCTTCATCATCGTCAGCCTCGTCCTGCACAACGCCTTCCTTCTTCACAACACCACCGGTACCCTTAACATTACCCGCCATAACATTACCCGCCTGCACACTATCCCCATCCTCATCCTCATACCCCTCCTCATCCGTATCCGTATCCGTTTCCGACACCAACACCACCTTCTTATTCCTCTGCTGGGGCAACAACGGCTTATCAATCGACTCCATCACCGCTCGTGCGATATTCTCGTCATCGGCAAGCGTGATCGTCGCTGTGCTGGTTGATTTCGTCGGGGGTATCTTGGAGGAAGAGGACGAGGTTTGTTTTTCTTTGCCCTTTTTCTGTGGCGTCGTGGTGGTGGTGGTGGTTGGGTTTGCGGATGGATTGGCGTCATTAGGATGCGATTTAAGGTGCAGTGGCATTCCAAGCTGAGCCAGTTGTTGCGTCGACGACTTTTGCTGCTGCCCCTGCTGCTGCTGGGTATACCGACGCTGCTGATACTCGCGCTGCAATTTCTGCTGCAACAAAAGCTGTTCCTGAAGCTGCTGGAGCTGTTGAAGCTGCTGCTTCTCCTGCTCCCGATGCTCCTGATGGTGGTGATGCACCGGCTCCCTCTCCCTCTCTTTACCCTTCCCATTCCCATTCCCATTCACCTCCCCACGGCCCGACCCAGAACCAGACATGGACGAACCGCTCTTGGACCTCCCATCGTCCGAGTGGGAGCCAATATTAAACCGCACAGGACGTTTCGACGACGACGACGCCTGAGTAGCGCTGGCTGGTAACAACTCGTTCCGCGCCCCCCCTCCTCCGGTTCCAAAAAGAAGGTTCCTAGGATCCAACCGCAACTCCCTCTGCTGCCTCGTATACACCTCCATCATCCGCCTCTGCTGTTCCTCCTCGGCACGCTGTTGTTCCTCGGCGCGTATCCGCATCTGCTCTTCCAACCGTCGTTGTCTCTGTCTCTGTTTCTGCATCTCCATCTCCAGCTCCATTTGTAATTGCAACTCTCGTTCTCGTTCTCGTTCCCGTCGTATTCGTTCTTCCTCCACTTCACGTTCTCGTTGATGCTCCACATGTCCACCAACATCGACCTCCTCCTGCACCACCACCTCTTCCACCTCTTCCTCATCATCATCATCAACATCACTACCCTTCCTCCCAACCGCACCACCCGACTTGGTCCTCGCCATGGTCACACCATACCCCGAACTCCCGCGTCTCATCAACTTGCCCTTCAACCCAACACCAAGGCCACTACCACCGCCAACCTTCACTTTGCTAGACGTGCGGCCAAGCATGAATTTAGGTTTCGCGCCGCGGGGTCTGGTTGGACCAACGGTCGCTGTTACGGCGGGGGTGGCGGTGGAGAGGGTAGAAAGGAACGCGTTGGCGTTGACGTCGAGATCGAGATTTACGAGGGTGGCTTGGGATGCGTTTCGGTTTCGGTTTCCGAGGGAGGCGGTGGAAGTGGTTGTGTTTTGCGATACGTCCGTGGATGCAATAGTCGATTTGGTCGACGGACCTGCTGTGGCGGTAGGACCAACTCCTGCAGCGGGGCCAGCGAGTACCAAAGGCGTCGAATGCGCACGCGCTAGCGGCTGTGGTGCTCGTTCTCGTTCCAACGGCCCCGTCATCGTCGGTACCGGCGACTCCACCGCCGCCATCATCCTCAACCCATCACCACCCCCAACAACGCTAACCATCTCCTCCCTCATCCGACTCCCACTCCGACTTCTTCCCTCATTCGGATCCCCATCCCTACCACCCACACCGCTCCTACTCCGACTAGACGACCCAGTACCACCAGCGCTACTCCTGCTCCTGCTCTTCCTACTCCTGCTGCTCCGTACAACACCGCTACCGCCACCACCTGCGACGATCGGGCGTCGCTTGAGGTGGGTGGTTACATGTGTCCGAGTGCTAGTGGTGGTACCGGTGGATTTATATGACGTTGAAGGGTCGATGGTGGGACGGTCTCTTTCTCGTTCTCGGTCTCGTTCTCGCTCTCGCTGTTCGCGATACTGATCTTGTTGTTGCTGCTGCTGCTGAGAACGGCGTTGCAAAGGAGAAGAACGTTGCGGCGGCGAGGAATTCGAATTTGAATCCGAATTCGGAGCACCACCAACAGCTAATGGTTCCGAAAAGGAATGATGCATTGTCGGGGCCCGAGGCAAAGGCAAAGGCGAAGGCGCGGGCGGGGTTAGTGCGTCGCCGCGGCTATTCTCTTTCTCCTTCTCTTGTTGTTGCTGCTGGTGCGGGGATAGGGACAGCGATGAGGCCGAACGATCAACAAGCTTCAATTCCTCCTTCTCCCTCTTCGCCTCTTCCTCCTTCTTCTCATCCACACTCGATGCCCGTTTATCATCCCCATCCCCCACCGTCCCCACCGTCGTATTCGACACAACAGAACCCACCACACCCACACCCACGTCCACAGAAACAGCAGTCGCCCCACTGCCGTTGCCACTGCTACACGACGACGATGATGATATCGAGTGTTGTCGGTTATTATGAGTATGATTATTATGCTGATGCTGATGCTGATGCTGATGATGAGTATGATGAGTATGGGGTTCATGCGTTTGTTGAAGTTGGATGTGGGTATGAGGATGTGGGTGTGTATGAGGATGCGTCGGAGGATCATGATGATGTGGATGCGTATGTGTATCAGGGTGAGGGTGAGGGTGGGGATGATGAGGATGGGTATGAGGGTGTTGATGCTGTTCAGGACGATGGTCCCTCAACACTGTATTCGTAGGCGTAGATACAGACGTCGACGTAGACGTCGCTGTCGATGTCGAATCTGGCGTTGATGACGTAGATGCCGACGCAGACGAAGAAGAAGAAGCAACATATTCCTTCACAGTATCAAGCCGTCCAAGTTGAGATTGATGTTCAACTCGAACCTCTGATAACTGGAATGGCGGATGCGTTTGCTGTCGTGGTACCAATTCCAATCCCCGGATCGACGGCGGCGGCGGCAACAGCTCAGACCCAGGTAACATCAACCACTGCCCCACATTCAAACCACGCCCCCTCAACCCATTTGGCGTTGCAGGCGGCGTAGGATGTGGCGTCGGATTCGGCGTGGGGTTCACAACCACCAATTTAGGCGGTGACGGGGACGGCGACAACAGTGGTGGCAATGGCACGGGTAGTAGCGATGGTAGTGGTGGTGGCGGTGGCGATACTTGTAGCTCTGCTTGACCTATCGAAGAGTCGGTCGGTGGGGGTAATAGGGGTAGCAATGATGATGATGATGGAGAAAGTGGGTCGGATGCGTCGGTTGGTGGTAACGAAAGTGATACAGATATAGCCACAGATGCACTCGCAGTCGCAGTTGCACCCGAAGTCGTCGAAGTCAACGGCATAGCAGTCGACGACGACGACGATGACGACGAAGCATGCACAGTACCAAACGCCAACGAAGGCGCAGTTGACGACCCATCCTGCTCGTCCTCCTCCATAGCCGGAGTAGGCAAAGACGCGTACAACACAGTACCATTAGCAGACGGCATCAGCATCCTCGTAGGTCGGGTCGCCGTGGCAGAGGATGGTGGCGGAGGCTCGACTGTCGAATCCGAAGCCGATGTCGATGTCGAAGCCGTGCATGTCGAGGTCGCCGACGCCGATGCCAAAGTCAACGGTACAGTCCCATTCGTATTCGTCAACGACGACGAAGAGCCCACAGAGGAACCAGCTGCAGGCAACATATCAAATATAATCCTCCCAACCTCAACCCCCGTCCCACTCCGTCTCCGTCTACACGGAACAGCAGGTCTAAACGACGGCGAAGCCGACACAGAAGGCGTCAACGACCTAGCCACAACATGGCTGTGTGACGACTCCGACTCCGACGATGGACATGGGCACGAATTCGACGACGAGGAGGACGATAACGCCGATACCGATAACGATACCTCCGAACCGGAAGATAAGTGGCGCGCGGAAAGCGGAGCGGAACCTTTTTTTTTGGGTCACGGAACAAGGATCAGTACGATTATTTTATCCATTTGATAGTCATAAATAGAAAATCAAAAAAAATGGAGCCATATGACCCCAGATGACCCCAGAATTTAAAAAAAATCCAAAAGTAAGAAAATGAAAGGAACACCACGAGACCGAATGTAAAGGGGTGTTACGCCGGCAGCATGCTATGCATGCCTGGTGGCAGCACGCAGGCTGCTAGCAAATGCAGGCACGATCGGGGAGCCGTGTAGGAAACGACACGGAATTGACAAAGAGCGAGAAAATGTGAAAGCAAATGAAGGAATGAAAGATAGAATTGAAAGAAGAAGAAATAAAGGGGATAAAAAATAAAGTCATGGACGAACCTCTGGGCAACGGTGACATTGACGATGGTGATGGCGATAATGATACCGCCATCGACGACGAGTAGGCCGGCGGGGGCACTAATGGCGGCGGTGGCGACGACGTTGTCGACTCCAACGATGGCAGAGCATCGACGTTTACACGTTCTTCAACCAAGCCGTCCGTCTTCTCCTTCTCGTCCACAAACAACAGCTCCTCCCCACGGCCAGACCGCCTCAACGCCGCATCCTCACTCTCCAACATCATCTCGCGATACCACAATCTCCAAGAGATATTCTCCAACCGTCTCCCTTCCTGTAGCGACTCTTTACATTTCGTAAACACTATAAAGAGCCATATATCGGTCAGAACAAGGGTTCGGTTACAGTAAGGAAGGACTTACGCGTCCAAAGGCCCGAGAGCGCATCCCGACCTTGGAGGTCCCGAACCGCATCCGGCGCAACCGAAAGCACGGGGGTGGGGAACGTCGCAACCATGGTACGTAGTGTGTACTAGTTCTCCTGTCAAAGGGTATACATAACATGCACGGTTAAAAACCCCATAACACCGGGTAGAGAAAACAGATACCCACCAGGAGAAAAACACAAAGGGCCGACAATAGCTGGCACGGCGTAAAGAGAAAGCTCTCCTCCTCTCTACCAATAATCCAACACGTCCGTACGTCCGTCGGCTCGCCGTTCAATTTCGTCCGTCCGAGGGTCGTCGTAAAGGTGGCCCAAATAGAAAGTCCTCCCAACAGAAACACCGTCGTCGAAAGGGAAAGCAAACAAGGGAGGAAAGGAGTCGGGGGAAGGGGACGCTAAGCGGCGATTCTCGTAGAACCAAAGCAAGAAGGAACGAACCCGTGAAAAATACGTCCTAATAATAATGATACATAAACCCATGCAAAAAGAAAAAATATCAAATAAAAATGAAACCCCCGTTCTCTTTACCCCATGTTGTTCCGGCCCGCGGAGGAACCAATCAATCACGCGACAACGAAAGGAAAAGTCACCTGGCCGACAACTCTGTACACGTTGCTTTTACGTTTTGTATCCCATGACTGATTGATTACCCCCCGAGTTCGAGAACGTTTGGACGGGTTACCGCCGAGCCGAGCTTGGTTGAGCTGATCAGGACTCAACTAGCTGCGTATGTGTGTATTTAATTTGCCAGGTATGAGGGGGATTGACCTGATCTGCCGTGTCCTTGTGAACGATCGTCGAGCGCTATAGTACTTATCCGTTGAGATAATCTAGCGACTAAAGTGATCATCGATCCCTCGGCAAGAAGAAAGGATGTATGTAGTAAAATCTAGTAAAAATGTAGTACATTTCCCACGGACGTAAAAGCCTTCTCCTCGGAGTAGGGTCGTCCTTGCAAACCGCATATCAGACAACACCATAAAGACATATCAAACACAAGTCCATATCAGTAACTACTTATCGCTCACCAACGTTGGACAATCAATCATCCCGAAAACAACCATCGCCTTCTCCACTAGGCTCTAACCATTCAAATTTTGAATACAAGGCTTCCGACTCGAGGCTCGTTATAGTTAACCCATTCATTCATCTCGGAGATACTAAACGAACAACAAATGTGTCTATCGAAACTCAGCGACGATGTCTAGGTGACGCATCGCTCAGCGCTCAATGGTATTTCTTGCATGATCGTCCTAACCATAGTAAGTAACCTTGTTCGAAACCAGCGGCTGAAATTTGAATGAACGCCGAATGCCAAGGGTAACCTTCCGACCTCGTTCCCTCAAAGGGAATCGTGATGTGGTATATACACACCGAATCCAACGCAGGCATAACCACGGACCATAATTTCCGCTCCCGACCCACTCCCGAGTCGTTCCCGGGCAGCAGTTCGGGATATATATGCATACCCACTACTTCAAATCTGGTCCCGAAGTGTCAGACATGCATAACTGGCACCTACTTAACAGGTCCCCACACAACCACATTTGTCGTGTGCTAAAGAATTCCATTCCTCGCATTCGATAAACCTGCCCGACCAACCTAACTGCCTGATTGATTGAACCCTGCGGCCGCAGGCGTATGCGGCTGCATCAGACCGTAGCTCGAATACATACCCTTATTTAGTGGGCGCTACCCTATATATCACCGCAATCATCGATATCAGCCGGCCTCACTGATGGCCAAGTCTGTCCTGAAGAAATGTAAGTACATACACAAATTAATACTCCTACAAGCGTTCCCCAAACGAGTGTTGAACATCAAGTCGCTCAGTCAACTTCGTCATCAAAAAAAAAAACTCCCAAAAAAAGGGATTATACATACATACATACTCAGCCCAGCTCCAGCGGCCGCTAAGCAGGACAAACGTTCGCTATGCACTAGCCAAGCCTCCTGCTCCACTCCGAGTCAATCTCAAACAAGGCCTACTTAAGGAACGCTCCAACTTGCGGCGCAAGGGCCAACGTCAACTTTTTCGACGATTAAATTGAATCTATGCATATGTACATGCTCTCAACTTTCTTACGTATACCAAGCAGAACACTGCTTGCTTTTTTGAATGCGTTTCGGACGGTTGTCAGGGTACATACTTGTGTACATATGGGATCCCCATTCTGAATATCGATATTCAAGGTCCCCGTACCAACCTTTGACTCAAACTCAAACCAACGCCATGATCAACGATCTTCGCTCAGAATTTTATTTACCTTGGAGGCGCAAAAGAAAGAGAAAAAAAAGGATCGTTATCTCCATCTCTCATTCCCCTTGAAAATCTTGATACCGTGGTTCTCGAGTTCAAAAGCTTTCCCCTAAATTTCGCCGTGCGATATCCTACATACATTACATACATACATATTCCGAGGCCGTCGTCGCCTTCTCTGCCGCCATTTATACGTAAAATTGGGGTGGAGAGTATTTTAAATCGAGGCTCCCCGCAACAAAGCTGGATGGAGGTCTTGCGACCGCCTCAACCGAGACGTACCTACTGTACTGCGTCCTGTACGAATCACGGCAAGATGCCCACCCCCGCCAGCCACCCTGAGCGCGTCTGATCACGCAAGGTATAGACAGATGGCTGCAATGAATGAAGTGGCGGTGGAGAGATAAGTGATAATGATAGTGATAAGGTATATATACTACCATTCAACGATACTCACCGCTGCATCAGTGGCAATCACACTGCAGGCACCCCACCGCATTCAGATTTCTCCTTATATATCTTGCGTAGAATTCCTCTCCCAGGGAACGCTACATGCTTATCTCCTTGGGAGGAATAAATAGATAGATAGATAGATAGATAGATAGATATATGCATTTTTTTGACGACAGTGGCGGTCGCAATCAAACTTCATGAATGGGTTGGCCGCGGCGCGTCGGACGGATAAGTAGTACATACGCATCCGGTTAACTTAATTATTTAAAGTACACTCTATCAAGTGAAGCATGGAATTTCGAGAACGCTCTCTAAACTGGGTGTCGAAAGAGCGAACAGTCTCGAATTTCAAGCGCCCGCAACGATCGAAAAAAAGCCACATAAGGAAAAAACGAACCGAGCCGAACCACCGGCGCGCCAACGCAACCCTCACACGATCATCACGCGATCACCGCACTCTCCTTCCCCAACCTTCCCCACAACGCGGCTTGGATCCCCAGCCGATCACCCATCAATCGAATCGAACAACAAGAAAGCAGGCAACCAGTAGGCAACCGGCGCCGAGCGCTGAGGGTGCGGCGGATATCTACGCTATCCGCGTGCACCACGCGCGCTCCCCTGAGTTTTTTCCTCACATCTATTGAAACATCACCGCAGGTGGGCGCTTTCCGGACCCCTCTAAGTGTTAGTATTTGGCTGTCCTGTTTTTTCTGTCGATGGCAAGTCATCAACCCTCGCGCGTCCTCTATCCACAACTTGTAGTTTGGAAGTGTCAACCATTGCACATGCCGCCCTTGGACTTCTCCTGACAGATCTCTCCACGCTGAACCTCTGGCATGCCCAAAAAGGGCGCTGTTTGGCCGCTCTATATATAGCCCTTGACTGTCTTACTTTTTGCCGTTCCGCTGTGTCGTCCTCTAATGGTCGATATTCTTGGCACATCATATCAATCTGGCCGGCGGAACGCCTTTCTGTCCACGATTTGTCATTTCGTGTCGTATGAAGTCGTCTGACACCCCCACACCGAACCTCTGGGATGTACTTAACGCCGCACAGGTGTTCCAGCTAGCAATGACTTCGCACCTGCTGTCGTTCAGCGCCCATGGCATGCGCATGCGATTACTACCGTGACTTCGAATTCTCGAATCTAGACTTCCGTGTTATTTATTATCTTCGAATCCCGTCACTTTTCTAGTCCTCCGAATTAATTACTTCCTCGAGCACCTTCTGAGTTGTTACTCGCGAGCTAATGCATTTGTCAAGTCAAAATGCGTTTTTTAAATTTTACTATCGCCAATGGCCGACGCATGGACAGACGTCCATCATGGAAGATACAGTAGCTAACTTCTGTTCCCTACGCTAAAGGCTTCTCATTCGGCCCCCCGCGCGTGCGCCCAAATAACCCTTAACATCGGCGCGCCCATGTGGAACTCATGAGCGCCCATGGACGACTTCTATATCTCCCGAGGCTGCTACCCTTTCTGTAATGGTTCTAGCGCTGACCTTTTCTATCTGGACTGAAAGAAAGAAAATGTTTAGGTCTTTGGGGAACATCTTATCACCTCGGAGGCGAGCAGCTGGGGGATTCGGCGATTAATCACAGTCCTATCTGGCATTCTCATTTGGATTTTTCGGATGTGATGTCTTCGGCTGGTTGATATTATTGCGACTCATCTCCCATTAAGTACTTGCGGGGTTCATAATTCCATTAATTACCCAACATATATAGGTCCGGATACATGACTTCCCATGTAGGATCCCGTTGAACGAAAAGGGATCAAACGTTCAAGCTTTCAAGACGGAAATCCTCCAATGAAATTGATGCCGCCATTCCGTCCAAGAAACTCAATTATTATACACCAAGGAACTAATCGAAACCCTCGACCAGCACCAAAGCACACAAACCTATATCAGTCCTACCAAATTGAGAGATGACGAAGATATCACCTGGCCAGATGGATGGCGGCGTTAAACTCCCCGTCGGAATTGAAGGAAACGGAAACACCGTTCATACCCTCCCCTCGGCGCGTGGGGAGTGGAGATAGGTTTAATCTTAATCTCAGAGAATAGGTTAAGTACATGTGTTGACCAGCTGACCTCGAGCTCGCTTCCTTGCCACAGATGCACATGGAGGGGTGATAAACCTACTTTAAAACTGGGGGGTTGCCCGTTCCCCTCTATTTGGACTTTTACTCTTATTTTGATATTGTATCATCTGGTCTGTATTCATCGAGCGTAGCAATATAGATAGATCTAAGATGGTCCCGACCTCATCTGAGGCTTCGGCACTGCGT
This sequence comes from Hebeloma cylindrosporum, assembly GCA_000827355.1. Lineage (NCBI taxonomy): Eukaryota > Fungi > Basidiomycota > Agaricomycetes > Agaricales > Hymenogastraceae > Hebeloma > Hebeloma cylindrosporum. The sequence goes on along the minus strand of KN831782.1, from coordinate 781,070 downwards.
TTTATCCCAGGTGAAAGGGTTATGACAACTGTCGGGGAAAACGCTAGTTGAAAAGCTCCTTCAATCGGAATAACGAGGTAAGGCCGACCGTGGTCGGCATGGCCCACTACCTTCTACTACGTGGCAAGAAATAAATCGCATTTCGAATAACGGACGCTCAAAATTGTACAAGGCTTGCCTACTGATATTAGGTTGAACAAGGGAGCCTATTAACATGAGGTGGTGACGCTCGCAGATATTACATATGACGGGCCTTTCGGGATCCGAAGACGGTGAAGGCAGAGGAAGGAGCCTTGCGAGGTTCGTGCAAGCTTCTGTGGCAAGCTATGGATCGGAAGTTCCTCCATGTTTTCTTTTGCCTGGAGGATTTGGATTCGGTGGGCCTGCACTTGGTAGACCTTTGGTAGTCCGGTTTGTACATGTACCTTTTGACCCTTCTGAACTTTTCCTCCTATACTCCAGCAGTCTGTGTTTTTTGCGGTGACGAGGAACTCGTTATCTTGGTCTATTCCGGTGTAAATAAGCATAGAGCCAACATACTTAGCAATGACTGTCATTTGGACGAACTTGGTGATGTTGAGTGCGGGAATTAATTTCCAAGCGGGGATGCTAACACACAGCCACAAAAAGTTCAAACCGCCCGCCAAATTTTTCAGGGTCCGGAACACTAATACCCCCTACCTAAAGGTAGTGGGAATAAAGATTTTATCCTGGCTAGACACGTATTGCGCATGCGCTTACTCAGGAGGCGGTGATGATGGGATGGACAGCGACGTCATTATTGACTCTGCCACTAATTAAGCTTTACCGTAGTAAGAATAGCATACGTATTTCGAAGAAAAGAATCGATCCGAGTTGGCGTCCCAAATGTTGCATACATCGTGAGATTTATCAATGTTCGTCCGACTTGGGGGTTCAAGTAACGAGCCACCCCAACGGGTCAGCGAGCGCTTCCTACTTATATATATTATGTGTACCGCATCACGGTACTGAAAATGGCACTGACTAGTCCCTGCCAGTTTGGATTAGATTAGACAAGGATTGCAGTATCATGAGCTCCAGTAGACTTATCACGTTGGAACCCGAAAAAAATGCACACAATGTTAATTCAGAGCTCTGCCGACTTGAGTGACTCTTTTCTGATAGCGCGCCTGCCTTTTAGACCTGGACTCTTAAAGTACGCGTTGGGAATGGGAACGCGGGAATTTCTGTATGCTACATATCGCTCTCTGCACTCCACGTTCACGAAGATTTGTTATCTCGATGGGGACATATGTCTAGTAGATGGGCCTTTCGATTGTGCAACCACTGTCGATAATATTCAGTCAGCTGTTGAATGCCATGCCAGGTTAGGAATCGCTTCGTGTCCGGGCTCCTAGAAAACGAAACGACATACCGAACCCCGACGGGAAGCTAAATACATCGCTGACACTACAAACAATTTAAACACAATGAATGTGGATACTAGTTCCGAGCTCGAGTCCTGATTCCGCCGGATAAGCACCTGCAGGTCAATGAAGCTTGGCACGAAATGAGTAAAAAAAAAGCGCCCATCCTGAGAGCTAACTGTTACTAGAGGAGACATTATTTACTATTGGTTGTAAGTTTATATTAAAATTCCTACCGATCTCGCTGATTGGTAAATATGTATATGAAATCTAGCATAATTTTTTGCAACCCAGATCTGGAATTTGAGAGTGAGTGGGCGAGATCGAACGCACATCCTAGTCAGCAATTTCAACTGCACTCCATTGCACCAACAACTAGATGCATTTGACAGTCGTGGCCTCAGTTTGGGATCTGGGTTGAATCCCAATGGAAAAGGCAGGGTTTAAGATCTCTGAGTCGGCATATGATTTTGAGATTGACACAATTAAACTCTCTGTCTCCCCGCTGAGCCGCTCGATGAGTCTGGACCCCATCGTTCCTGTCTGTTTGATGAAAAGTTGGCCCCTCAATAGTAATGCTCATGGCTAATGTTAGAGCCTCAAGGGGGGTTAATAGGGTGCGGGCCAAGACCATTGTTCGAGTCACGGTCACATGATGTTTGCCGTTACGCGACTGTTCGTTCAACTTTGAACGGTTTCCTCTTGACCACGATGGCAGACCAACCAACGACTCCTCAGAAAGATCGAACTTGCCCGTTTACATCAGTTCCAAATCCTCCTCGTTTGCGACCAGATGGTGTCCAGCCGCCACACCGCTCATTACAACTCGGCGCCACTCCACGCTCCTGCAAGGTTTCTGGCACAGCGCAATTTACTACCCCAACCCGTGATGAGGTCGTCAGAGATCAGCGCTATAAAATGTTGGCTGAGGAGTCGCGAGGTCACTTTGTGGGACCAGTTGATCCTACGGGGTTCATCAAACATTTTATTATAGACCAGGACAAACTCGATAACGAAGTGTCCAAGGTTCAGACCATGCCTAACATCGAATCTGAATGGACTGGCTTGAAAGAGAAGATGCAAGAGTCAGATATGTACAAACCTATTGTGAGTAATTGTACTGTTATAATCGTCCCTGCTGGCTCATTGGGTCCGCAGGTTAAGGGTGCCAGATCGTTCATCAAGAAGAAGAGCGGTTTTGTCGATAGTCATTCTTCCAAGGATCCTCATCGGGACGATTTGTCGCCGGACATTATCAATTACAAACGTTGGATTACGGCACCCACATCCAAAGTCGACCTTTCGAAAGCTGAATACTTCATCGAAGTAAAGACAGGAAAAACATTCGATCCCTTTGTCGACAACGACGAGAAGGGCTCCGATCGCGATCCACAATACCCCTTCGAGGCCATCGCCGACTCGAGGATGATAACTCGTGGTCAAATTCTCACATATTGTACCGCCATTGCCCGTTCCCAGTTTCGCACTCACGTCTTCGGCGTCATCATCGTCGGCACTCGCGCAAGACTTTTCCGCTGGAACCCTTCTGCTATGGTTGTGACTAGCCTTTTCGACTACACCGATAAGACGAGAAACAACATTTTAGGGCAATTCATCTGGTGCTATGATAACGCGTCGCTCCGCACCCGCGGCCATGACACATCCGTGCGCAGCATTCCCGAAGAAAAGGCAATAACACGCTTTGGCGAGGACGAGGTGGAGGAGGTACGAAAGAGGAATTCCCTTCACAGTCACTTCTGCATTATGAACATCTCCGACCGGGACCAACAAGTTGACGAAAACGAGGAAATCCATTGTTTTCAACATCCTCATCTCATTTCCTACCCGCCTCCCTACCAGCGAACGTCACCTTTTGGGCGGATGACGCGCACGCTGCACGCACTTGATGAGGAAACGAAGGAATTCGTCTTTGTCAAAGATTACTGGCAGGTGCGAGCAGATGGGATGATGAAAGAGAGTGATGTATACGCGATCCTCGAAAAGCATAATGTCCCAAACATCGCGCCGTTCGGCAACGGCAACGATGTGCTGTGCGAAGTCTACTCGCAACGGCTTAAACGCCCCGTGCTGAAACCAGTCAACAGTCGACATGAGCGTTCAAGCTTTGGAGATAAGATTCAGGAACACAAGGAGCTAGAAAGGTGGAGGTTGTTTCGGATGTCGCTTAGGGTGATCGGCGATGGGCTCGCGACCTTCACATCGTCAAAGGAACTTGTGACAGCGATTGCAGATGCGATGGAAGGTGAGCCATTCTCCCAAGCGACTGACGCTAAAATAATAAAACCATCTCCTGTAGCACACGACACCGCCTACTTTGACGCTCGGATTCTCCATCGCGATATTAGCGTGGGGAACATACTGATCCATAACGGTAAAGGGCTTTTAATCGACTGGGACCTTTGCCTTCCAATGGATGGGAAGGTCCAAGGGCCACGACGACATCAGCGCACGGTAAGCATTCTTAATTCATCTTCCTCCAGCTGTGTCTGACCTTCTCGTCTACATAGGGAACGTGGCAATTCATGTCGGCTGCCATCCTCGATGATCCGACAAAGATTCAGGACATTTCGGACGATCGCGAATCCGCATTCCATGTCCTAACTTGGACGGCGCTCTGTTACGGGCAACATGACCGGACGCGTCCTGGCAAACTGAGGCGGTATATTCGCCAGTACGATGAATCCTATTCAGCTGGCGAATACGTGCAAGGAGGTCAGGTCAAGAGGGCTGCTCTCATTCCGTCTCTGTTGTCTGAGGAAGTTTTTTTCAATCCGGCACTCAATGCGTTGATTGCGGAGCTCACCGATCATCTCAGTGCTCGCTACTTCGCAATCAAACCTCGGGCCCAGTCATTTCTTGAATCACTCAAGAAGAAGATAGCCGACCTTGAGCAACTACCGGAGCGCACCGAGAGCGAGCAGGAGACGCTGGAGACGCATCGTGAATCTCGCGCCACTAATCCTGCCTACCCACTTTTGACTAGTCGGGAATTCCTTAACACGCGCGGTTGGCTTGTGGAAACAATGCGAGGGCATCTCGATTCACATGACTGGCCGTTGGGTGATAAAGCTCTTCCGGACGGACTTCATGAGACCTGTAATTCGAAGAAGCGGGGACGCGATGAGGATGCCGTGGTCGTGACGGATGGGTGGCCCAAACATAAAGTGGAGAGGCGGGAGGAGTATCTCGACGTGTCGTCCAGTAGGGTACCCTATCGCAGCGATAGCTCTGGTCTGATGCCAGTGATGGAGGTGGATGATGAGGATTGATTTTCTTTCTCTCTTTTCTTTTTTTATCTCTTTGGCTATTACATCTGGCCGTCGTTCGTCAACGGTGTGTTCGTCATAGGTATACCCAAACATCCTACGCACTGATACCTTCATCTCATCCTATAAATCGTTAACTCTGTACATCATCGGAATACAATGGAAACCATTCAAGTTGGCTAATATCCTAATTCTCCGGCCTGTATCAAGCTCATTGTTCTGAATAACATCCAACGTCATGGCAAGAGGTCCGTAATTCGACCACTGGGTTGTGGCTTCCCGGGTTGTTTCTAGCTCAAAATCTCATCGCCTGAGCAGCTTTTCGGTTTGGCTCCGAATTGCTCTCTAGCGTGGTCTTTTCAGTACTTTGCAGTGCTCCAATGTTGACAGAATTCAGGACTTCAAATGTTCACAAATCGACATCATTTTCTCAACTAATTCACGTTTACCAAGGTGTCAGTGGCACAGACTCGGAAAGGTACGATAATCACCCCCGTTCTGAGTTGAGCAGCTCGGAGCACCATTCAATGGGTCAATCGCTCACTTCATTGTAAATAATATACATATACTACATGGTCCTGATTCGAGCACACTATCATAAATGTCTGTAGAGTTTTTCAATGCGATTCATCATCCCTCATGAACCAAGTTAAAATTTTACAGACTTGGACGGCTGACACGCTCAAAGACTTAACCCGTCCTCTTCCTCTTCTCCACCTTGTGTCTGGACGGCCCTTCCACGGGCGACTCCTCTTCATCTCGTCCGCGCTTCTTCGAGTTACAGGTTCGCTGTGGTCCTGGTTGTGAACGAGCCCTATCATCCAGTGGCCAGTCGACTGCATCGAGATGTTTTCGCATGGTTTCCACAAGCCAACCGCGGACTTTAAGCAGTTGCAAACTCCTCGAAAGTCGGTAGACAGGATTATTTTCACGGAATTCCCGGAGCAACTCCAGCATCTCCTGCTGGGTCTCGGTGCGCTCCGGTACTTGTTCAAGGTCGGTTATCTTCTTTATGAGCGAGTCAATATATGTCTGGTTATCGTCGTTGATTGGGACGTAGCGAGCACGGAGATCGTCGGTGAGGTCAGCAATCAGCCTATCGAGTGGCGGGTTGAAGGCGACCTTCTCAGATAATATACACTGAAATAACGCATTTCTCTTGAGTTGACCCCCTTCCATATATTTTCCAGCCGAGTAGGAGTAGTCGTAAGCGCCAAGGTACTTTCGCAGGTGATCAGGATCCATTTGGTTGTGATTCGCATAACACAGTGCGGTCCATGTCAGGACGTAGAATGCGGATTCGCGATCGTCACGAATGTCGTGCACCTTTTCCGGATCTACGAGGATGGCAGCAGACATGAATTGCCACGTCCCCTGTACACACAAGATAATCAGTTTAATACATCAAGAATAATTAAGGATGCTTACAGCCCGCGGAGCACTTCGGGGCCCATTGACCACTATCAAGCAGGAGTCCCAATCGATTAAAAGCCCTCGACCATTATGGATGAGTATGTTCCCTATGCTAATATCGCGGTGAAGGATGTGAGCATCAAAGAAGGCCGCATCGTGTGCTACAAGAGGCGACTTTCAGTACATTCAGAGGCAGTGGGCGACGGGACAAGTATTCACCTTCCATGGCGTCTGCGATCGCTGTCACGAGTTGCTTTGTTGATTCGAAGGCCTTGAGGCTCTCGCCGATTACCTTGAGTGACATCCGATATAATGACCATTGTTTTAGACGCTTGTGTTTCTGGATCTTGTCCCCAGGGCGAACCTTATGTCGGGTGTAGACTGGACGGAGCACGGAGTCTTCAGAATCCTTCAAGCGGACCTTGCACTGAACGTCGTTGCCGTGGCCGAACGGCGCGATGTTCGGGACGTTGTGTTTTTCAAGCACCGTGTAGATATCACCTTCTTTCTCTGCCTCAGCTGTTACATCTCGCCAGTAATCTTTGACGAACACAAACTCCTTCGTTTCCAAATCCAATGCCTGTACCGTACGCGTCATCCGCTCAAAAGACGAGCTTGGCTGGCAGGGAGGAGGGTAAGAAATAAGATGAAGGTGTTGAATTTCCCCATTTTTCCGGTCGGGGATGTTCATGGTGCAAAAATGATCATGGTAGGGATTCCGGGCTTTAACTCGTTCCGCCATTTCCTGGCCAACAAATTCATACGCCTGTGCTTCGGAAATGTGTTCGATGGACGTGTCGTGGCCGCGGATAAGAGGAGACGCATTGTCGTAATACCAGATAAATTGCGCCAGATAATTATCTGCCAGCTGGGTGTAGTCGAAAAGGCTGGTGACGACCATAGCGGACGGATCCCAGTGAAAAAGCCTGGCGCAATTGCCGAGGATGATGACACCGAAAACATGAGTGCGGAATTGGGAACGGGCGATGGTGGTACAGTATGTGAGAATCTGACCGCGAGTGGTCATCCTCATGTCGGCGATGGCTTCGAAGGGGTAATACTCATATCTATCCGAGTCATTATCGTCGTTGTCAACGAAGGGATCGAATGATTGGCTTGTCCTGGCTTCCACGAAATATTCGATATTCGAAAAGTCGACTTCGGATCTGGGTGGCGTAGTCAAGTCACGATAGTTAATAATGCTGGGTGAACCATGGTCGCAGGCAGAATCCTTGGAAGAGTGGCCTTGAACAAAACCACTGCTTTCTTTGCCGTGGGATTTGAGGAAACGTCTCGCACCATCAATCTGGAGCTTGAAGTGAGCCAGGACGCATACGAAACACATATTACTCACAATGTGTTGGTGCATATCCACTTTGGAGATATCCTCTCGCAACCCAGTCCATGCGGGCGAGCCGCCAACAGGGAATGACGGCTTGTCTATCTCCTGGATCTTGAAATAATAGTCGATAAACCAAGCAGGATCGACAGGTCCAACAAAGTAACCCTGCGCCTCCCAAGCAAGAGTTTTATTACGCCGGTTTCTCTCGAGCTCTGCAGGGGTTGGAAGTTCCTCCGTCTCAGAGTCAGAGTGACTGCCCTCCGAAGGTTGAGGGGAAGGATTTCTGACTGGTTTCCGATGGCGAGTCCGTGCTTTTCGACGACCGTTTGCCATACTAAGCATACGTAAGTTAGATAGATGAGCGCGTCCAGGCGCGTCAAGGTTAATGGAACGCCAACCATGTGATCGTGACCATTGTGCTTAGCTCATTGAGCACGGCCCGGCCGCTGTTCCCGGGCCTTGCTTCCAATCCTTCACGACGCTTCCTTGTGGTCAATTTTTTTCATCTGGGTTGCGAATATGGAACGCCGAGGATGACAAAATTCTTCCTTGACTCATGAGACCTCCCAGCGACTTGTCGATGTTAACAACTGTCCTACTGGATTTGAATGCGGCGCTCAAGCTGATGACCAGTGGAACAACGAAATTCTGGGATCTCACTTCAAATAATCGCATGATGAGGAACACTGCCTTGGTCCTGGAGAAATCGACGAAATACTTTCGGAATTCTGAGCTCCCCAGAGAATCATTTGCGGTCGTTTGTTCTTTGTGTGTCTAAAAACTCCTCTCCGGCTGGCTCCCCAGTGGGCCCTATCCTTTGGGAGAACTTGACTGTGCTCGACATCATTTCCCATCTTCACTTCTTCTCGGAGGACTTTCAGTTTACTGAGTTCGACCTCGGCGAATGTTTCGAGGCATTGCGACAGATGAATTTTCTGGAGACATTGTCGTCTTTTTTTTTTACTAACCACACCAAGCAGTCAGCCTCACACCAGTCTTTAGGCTCCCACAGCTCAGGACCAGTGATATAAATGGAGCTATAAATGGGGCGTTCAATTGTGCAGAAATCAATCCTTCATCATATTCAGCCTGCGGTTGAATTGCATTCTCGAGTTCTTAGTGATCACTAAGGTCGCACTGATACCACCGGCGGGGACATGAACTATGGTTTGCCGCGCCTCACTGTGCTCACCTTGTAGGCCTTTCGCCAATCCTCAGAATAACATTGGTTGGTTTTCTTTCAATTCGGGCGATCTCACCCCCACCACATGCACTCCTCAACCATTTCTGGTGCATATTATGAAATATATGTGACCAAGAATCTGTTTTACAGCTTGCCATCGGTCGACAAGCTGGATTGTGAAGAACGAACAATAGAAACTCTCAATAGGATTCCAAAACCGTGCATCCTTTTGTCCGGGACCGGACGGCGGCCCAAAATTCTCTCTCTAGCTTGTAAGCATTACTTCACCTGATAACTTTTGACCGTTTCTCATGGCGCATCAGCGCGACTCTTCCATTTTCTCTTCAAACGAGGGGAAACTCGGTACCCAATCGAATGAAATAAAAATAATGGACCTTTCGTCCTGCCCACCGTGACTTCGAACGTTAGGGGATATGACGGTGTTGGACTGACTTCCTGGCCAATTGAAGGTTATACGGTTAGCAGGGGCGTTGGCGGTAGAAGAAGTAATTATTGAGATTACAATATCCATTCAAAAACTAATGTAAATATAAAGCACGCTCCTTGGACGGGAGGCAACGCGCGAAAGACCATATAAATGCGAAAATCCAGGTATCTAGTGCAGGTACGGGTATGAAGTCATAAACATTAAAAGGAAACATGCATAGACGGGAAAAAAGGAAAAAAGAAAGACAGATAAACTATGGGTAGAACTTCCGTGACATATCCTGTAAAGTACGAGGACGACGTCAGAATCATCGCTTTTAAGGCATCTGAAAAGGTGGTATCAGGCTTACCAGAGGTCGATCACTTGAGAGCTAAACACGAAATCCTCATCAACCAACTGGGCTCAAAATAAGACGGAAAGGGAGAAGCATACATACCTGTGGATTTTGGAAATTATTCATCTCGACTGCAAGCCCTTGAGTGGGTTTCCTCCCTTGCTCGATCTCCTTTGCATTCTTCGCCCGTATACGCTTCTTGTAATCGCGTGATTTGGAGTGCAGATCAAGGTAGAAGGCGTGTATTTCATGACTTCGGTAATGGGTGAGAATTGGTCAAGGAGGAGAGGACACGAGCGACTCATGCTTTACCTGACGAGGGTCATAAGATCCTGATACGTCGGATGCGGGTTGCTGGCTTGAAGTATCCGTCAATACAGGGCGAAAGATATGTAGGAGAAACCTACTCAGGAGCTTGACGAGGATTTGGGACATCGAGTTTCCATTCGAATCTTCCCATGAACGCTGGCTATCTTTCGACGAGGATATACATATCTACGGACACCAATGATTTAACAAGTACCTTCTGATAAAAGGCTATGAACTTACAACATCAGGGGTGTTAGAATTCGGATCGACAGCAGGGGCGAAATCGCGGCAAAATCCATTGCAGTACAATGCTACCGGCGACTCATATTGCCTGCCCATCCCTGAGGGAGAATCCAGCCACATTGAAGATGGTTTCTGAAGGCCTTCCGTGGAAATAGAAAGTGAGCACTTGGTCGTTGACGCCTGAGACATGGGTTTGCTGCCAATGCCTTGGGGGTCCGCAGGCGATTCCATGACTTGGTCCAAAGAAGTTCGCGCCCATTTCCCGTGTCTTTCGTGTAGCCTTAGAGCGGGAGGTGGTCCACCACGGGTGGATATCTCTGTTCGTAAATGAGATCGAAGTACAACACTGGTTAGCAAATATGGCGTGGCGTACTGGCATGCTTTCGCTCTTTTAACAATATAAGACGTCGGGATGGAAAGATCACTCAATCAACGTACCATTTAAATTCCACAGCGAGTTCGTCCTTCTATTCCCTTTATTTAACCAAGGCACGTAGACGCGATTACAGCGAAAATGCTTAAGATCTGCGAAATGTGAGCCAAATTGCGATTAATGCGGAGAAAGCATACCAAGAAGGGAGGCGGAAAAACAGGAATCGAAAACTGCCTGTGACACAACATGGACTTCGTCATTTATTTACTTCTCGGATGTTAAATAAAGACCCACTATGAGCGAGGTTTTGGGGGGAAGAGGATCGACTAGCGCTGCTCGTAATTCCTGGCAACACGGTAAGATTTGGCAATGGAATAGCTGAAGCTTCCTCACATTGTCTTTTATGTTCTTCCCGTCGGAAGGTACGATGACTGGTGGTGTGATGAGTTTCCGAGATTCGCAGAAATCGTACCGGGGGCTAACATTCGTTTAATCCGTCCTCTTCGTCAATATCATCTGTTTCCTCCTGTGTCGCGTGGCCGGCAACTAGGAAGGTCAGAAACGGACTTCATGATGGTGATGGGAACAACTTACAATGAAAGAAGAAGCGATCGTTCTCTTGTGCATTATCCACCAGAAGCTTGATTTGCTTGAGCTTTATTGTACGAGAATATTTAGCTGATGCGAGTTCGGGTTCAACGTTCGGAGCGTACGATGTTTTCCCTGGTGGGTTGGAGCTCGGGATGGCGTGGATCATCGTCGTCGATAAGGACCACAATATCGCTAGCTGAGTATTTATACGTATCTTGTCCAACGAGGTAAGTCCCAGGGAAGAAAAGAAAACATGCGACTCACTGATTAATAGATCGCGCATCACTCTAACATCCCGATGAGGGCCCCTCAGCGAGTCCAACCTGTTTGTCTTCCGTACCGCTTTCAGCCTGGTCTTTATCTGCGTGACGGGCCCTCCTCGTTGCGGAGGTTTGACTCCGGCCGAAACCCCCTTGACTTCTTCTCGAATATCCTTGACTCCTACGAGGAGAGCCTTCTTCTTTATGGCCTTGACGTGAACTGGGAGCTTGGCCTTTTCGTCGGCTTCAGCCTTGGCCTGACGTTTGACATTTGGGCGGCGGAATATGTGCTTGACGATCTTCATCGAGGACTTGCTGGTGAGAGAGAGCCTTAGAGAAGCGCTTGCGGGCCCAAGGCGATAGGAACTAACAATCGCGAACTGCTGCAAGGTTATCTATTTGATGGTTTCCTTGTACAGAGCCTGCAACGCCAACATACTGATGAACGATTTTGTGGCTGTTGTCGGAAACTCCACCGTTCTCGACGAAACGTGCGTGCGGCTGAGGCTGAAAGTAGTCTTCAATGCATGACAGAAATGGCAAGCCTTATGGAAAGGTGGAGTGATAAGAATCATATATTCAGGGCGACCGACAACCACGGTCCGTACCTGGTGCCGGAACAGAAATGGAACTTTGACACGGTCAGTCATCTCAAGCAAACAATTCCGAAAATTGGGGATTGTCGCTCGGCGAGGGGAACGAAAACTTTCGGATCGACAAAGGAAGTTAACCTCTGACAGCGATCGCAGATGCCATGAGACGCTAACATACTGAAAGTCACCTCTTGCAGCACTTTGTCACTGGAATTCTCCATCGCGATATCAGCATGGGGAACATACTACTGGGACCTTTGGCTTTCAAAAGGATGGGAAGGTCAAATGGCCACGACGCCCTCAGCGGACGCCGCACGGTAAACATTTTAAATGATCGCAAATTTGTATTCGTGTCCTAACGTGGCTCGCGCTCTGTGAAGGGCATCATGACCAGACGCGTTCCGACAAATTGAGGCAGTACATCCGCCAGTACGATGAACCCCATTCAAGTGGCGAAATCGATGCAAGGGTGGCAGGCCGAGATGGATGTGCTCATTCAGTCTCTGTTGCTCAACGAAGTTTAACCCACCACTGAATCGCTTGGTAAAAGACCTCACCGCGCGCCTCCGTTTTCGCTATGTCGAAATCGAGGCCAGCGATTTGGAACTTCTCGCAATATCGACGGAATCGCACCGGACAGCCCAGGGACTCAGGCGTCGTTGGAGTCGACCTGGCGTTATCGCGACGGCAATCCTGCTTATAAAATTTTCACAAGTGGGCAATCAAGTGAAGCGCGCGATTGGCGCGTGGAAAGAATGTAAAGGTCTCTTGAGGGCGCCGATTGGCCGCTTGCCTATAAAGCTCGCTCGGAAGGGCTCCTGGGCTGGCTGTTTTTTCGTTCAGAGGTTCTCCACCACCCTCATATGTCACATCGCGAGCTGCGCTGGACCTTGTGGTCCGTAGAAAGGGCGAATAATTTGCTTTTGAATTTTTTCCGTCATATTACTTATAGGCTCCATGCAGAATCTTACATCCCCAGGGTATACATAGATCAGGCGCCATTCGCCCTCGCTTCTCGAAGTCCCCAATGACCAGTATACGGCACTGCGCTAGGCTCTGTATTTTACTACGTCCTTCCGCACGCGAGTCACCATCGCGTCCGCGCTTCTTCGAGTTGCACGTTCGATGGGGCGCTTGCGAACGAGCTGTATCATTCAGCGGCCAGTCGGGTGAATCGAGGTGTTTTCGCAGTGTTTCCACAAGCCAACCGCGCACTTTAAGCAGTTGCAGACTCGTCGAAAGTCGGTAGACAGAATTATGTTCGCGGAATCCCCGGAGCAACTCCAGCATCTCCTGCTGGGTCTCGGTGCGCTCCGCTACTTGTTCAAGGTCGGTTATCTTCTTCGTGAGGGAGTCAATATATGCCTGGTTATCGGTATCGATTGGGACGTAGCGAGCACGGAGATGGTCGATGAGGTCAGCAATCAGCCTATCGAGTGGCGGGTTGAAGGCGACCTCCTCAGATAATATACGCTGAAATAACGCATGCGTCTTTAGAGCGCCCCCTTTCATATATTTTCCAGCCGAGTAGGAATAGTCATAAGCGCCAAGGCACTTTCGCAGATGATCAGGATCCATTTGGTTGTGATTCGCATAACACAGTGCGGTCCATGTCAGGACGTAGAATGCGGATTCGCGATCGTCACAAATGTCGTGCACCTTTTCCGGATCTAAGAGGATGGCGGCAGACATGAATAGCCATGTCCCCTGTACACACAAGATAGTCAGTTTAATACATCAAGAATAATTAAGAATGCTTACAGCCCGCGGAGCACTTCGGGGCCCATTGACCACTATCAAGCAGGAGTCCCAATCGATTAAAAGCCCTCGACCATTATGGATGAGGATGTTCCCTATGCTAATATCGCGGTGAAGGATGTGAGCATCAAAGAAGGCCGCATCGTGTGCTACAAGAGGCGACTTTTAGTACATTCAGAGGCAGTGGGCGACGGGTCAAGTATTCACCTTCCATGGCATCTGCAATCACTGTCACGAGTTGCTTTGTTGATTTGAAGGTTTTGAGGCTCTCGCCGATTACCTTGAGCGACATACGATATAATGTCCATTGTTTTAGACGCTTGTGTTTCTGTATCTTGTCCCCAGGGCGAACCTTATGTCGGGTGTAGACTGGACGGAGCACGGAGTCTTCAGAATCCTTGAACCGGACCTTGCACTGAACGTCGTTGCCGTGGCCGAACGGAGCGATGTTCGGGACGTTGTGCTTTTCAAGCAACGTGTAAATATCGCCTTCTTTCTCCGCTTCAGCTGTTACGTCTCGCCAATAATCTTTGACGAACACAAACTCCTTCGTTTCCAAATCGAATGCCTGTACCGTACGCGTCATCCGCTCAAAAGACGAGCTTACGTGGCAGGGAGGAGGGTAGGAAATGAGATGAAGGTGTTGAATTTCCCCATTTTCCCGGTCGGGGATGTTCATGGTGCAGAAATGACTATGGTGGGGATTCCTCGCTTTAACTCGTTCCGCGATTTCCTGGCCGACAAATTCATATGCCTGTGTTTCGGAAATGTGTTCGACGGACGTGTCATGGCCACGGGTAAGAGGCGACGCGTTGTCGTAATACCAGATAAATTGAGCCAGATAATTGTCTGTCTGGTTGGTGTAGTCGAAAAGGCTGGTGACGACCATACCGGACGGATCCCAGTGAAAAAGCCTGTCACAATGGCCGAGGACGATGACACCGAAAACATGAGTGCGGAATTGGGAACGGACGATGGAGGTACAATATGCGAGAATCTGACCGCGAGTGGTCATCCTCAAGTCGGCAATGGCTTCAAAGGGATAATACTCATATCTATCCGAGTCATTATCATCGTTGTCAACAAATGGATCAAAGGATCGGCTTGTCTGGGCTTCCACGAAGTATTCGACATTCGAAAAGTCGAGTTTGGATCTCGGTGGCGTATGATAGTTAATAATGCTCGGTAAACCATCGTCGGGAGCAGAATCCTCGGCAGAGTGGCCTTGGACAAAACCACTGCCTTCTTTGCCGTGGTCTTTGAGGAAACGTCTTGCACCATCAATCTAAAGCTTCAAGTGAGTCAGCGCACATACGAAACACATATTACTCACAATATGTTGATGCATATCCACTTTGGAGATATCCTCTTGCAGCCCAGTCCATGCGGGCGAGCCGCCAGCAGGGAATGTCGGCTTGTCTATCTCCTGGATCTTGAAATAATAGTCGATAAACCAAGCAGGATCAACAGGTCCAACAAAATGACCCTGCGCCTCCCAAGCAAAAGTTTTATTACGCCGGTTTCTCTCCACCTCTGCAGGGGTTGGAAATTCCTCTGTCTCCGAGTCTGAGCAGTGATCTGCTGGGAGACTGCTATCCGAACGTTGAGGAGAAGGATTTCTGACTGGTTTTCGATGGCGAGTCCGTAGTTTCCGAGGGCCCTTCACCATGCTGAGTATAAGTATGTAGATGAGCGCGTCAAGGCGCGTCAAGATCAAAGTTCAAATGAACGCCAGACATGTGATCGCGACCATTGTGCTTATCTCGTCATCTTCATGGGCCATTTCCGTCGGTGTTTTCACAAGTTTTTCCATCATGCGCTGAGCGCTCAGCTTACGGCCAGTGGAACAACGAAATTCTGCGCAGGACAGGGACCCCGCTGCTCTAGATGTGAGGTACACAACCCGCGTTCGGAAGGTCCAAGTCCTCTCGGATCCTGGGAGACCCGGGAATGTCTTTTACTCCCTACTCTGAAGAGAACTGGGATCGAATTTCGCCATTTCGCAGAATGGACCGTCTCCTAATATGTATGGAGTAATTGACGAAGCACGGTGGTCCAGAACATTGGCCAGCCATGCATTTGGAGTTACTCCAACTTGCCGTGTACTTTGCGTTTTATCATCTGCTCGCCGCTCTGTATCATCTGTTCGAACTTCGGCGGTCTTTTCAATCCGAAACAATTTTCTCCCTTCTCCACCCAAATTCCAGTCTACTGAATTCAATGTCGGCGAATTTCTCGATGCGTCAAATCAATCCTCTGGAGGCATTGTCATCGACTGCTTACTTGTCTGGCATCTCCAACGAAATTCAAGACCGATTTTTCTCCCACATCTCAGGGCGATTGATCTCAATGGGGCTTCAATTGAACGGTTGTACTCCGGAGACATTCTCGAGTTAGTTGCTGATCATCATATCTTGATCATACCCACCGCGAATATGAGTGACCTCTGTCGGCATTTCGAAAATTAGTTAGTGCCATAGCCAATCGACGTTCTCGTTGCAATCCCAGACTTTTAGATTCTCCTCCTACGATGTCACTCCAACGACATATATATATATACCTCCTGCTCAACATTTCTGGAGCATCTTTGACCAGGCTTTGAGGTGGGGATTCGGGCCTCGAAGTGCTGTGTCCCGCTCATTGGACATTTGCACCTTCAAGTTATTTGCCCCCGCTTTGAGAATCCTTGTGATTGGGAAAATCCACAGCGGCACGGACATGAGAAAATTGTCCAGGAACGCATAGCGCGCAACTAGGAGCAAACGTAGCGTACGCTACGATGCGCAGATCATTGTTCTAAGCGCCCGTAAACCTTCCGCCGCGGCCGCGTATCTCCTTCCGTTATGCTGCGGGACCTATGCCAATCCGGTAAATTTTCAGGCTTGCGGTCTTCATCCTATGAGATTAAATTCAAAAAGACGAAGACGAGTGGTGGGCATTATCCAACGATGCAAGTAGAATGGCTGGTGAACCATCTCATGAATCATCCATTCAGGCCGACAAAACGCTGGTACGATTCAGTTTGATTTCTTTCAGATGGGCTTATTCATTTTGGTTTACACCTGCTGATGTGAATATCACTATGACATCCCCACCCGATCCTTTTTTTTGCGTTCGCGCCATTGGCGGAGGATCGACGGGAAGCTCAGTGGGTTGCCAATGATGCTTTTAGTCTCGAGTTCAATGTCCGGGAAAGCGCACTATGCGATCTGAGGGATACCACGTTTATCCTTGTCTTCGATTTCTTCAACTTAATTTCTCACCCATTTTATCTGGGGTACTTACTTACTTCCCCAGCTACGGCCCAAATTCCCTTGGGATCTACCTGAGGAGCTATCAAAATTATGGCCTTCAAGTTTCGACATGTCCTCACTTCGTAGACAATCATGGAAAGAGCCAAATCGAGGTACATGATCATGTACTCAGAAAATTTCTTTTACACTTCGTCGTTGCAAAAGAAAGCCTTTATCGTAGAATCATTGACTTTTTCGCCTAGCAACATTCAACCATCTAAAATGTAACTGATCATTACACACGACTGTATAACAAACGATGGGAACGAATTTTGAAGGCTAGCATGTCTAAAATCTTTACCGTCCCCAATTTATTTTAACCTTTTCTATATCCAATCCATACGACGGCGATCACGGAAGCCTGCTCGAGGGAGGTAAGACGGGGGGGTGGGGGGGAATCCATGGATGTGGCGATAGTCAAGAATCCAAAACCCACGCGCGTCCATCGATGTAAGTACCGTATCGTTCATGGTCGGTTGACCTCAACCAGGTGAATGATCTCGAATGCTCTAAATCATCAACCCAATGACATCACCACGATTTTGCGTATCGACATTATCATGATCTCTTTCCATGACGCATGTCAGTCAGCCACAGCCATCTTATTACTCAGACCCATCGAAATCCCAATTCCAATTCATAAACTTCCGAACCACGGAACGCCGTCCGACTTGACTTATCTATTTTCAGGGGAAAATAAGCTGCCCTCGTCATCTGACATTGAACAAAAATTCAAACCTTCGGGAGAGGTGCACCCAAACGGAACGCAGCTACCAGAATTCAAAAGACAGCTCACCAAAAAAGCCTGATCGTCGATATCGATTGTGAGGTCATGAGGCCTCGCCTTTCTCCACTCATCGAACTGTCACGGTAGAGCGTTTTTGTTTACAATGAGGTATGCATGTCAGCTTCTGCCAAACCTCCAACCTCCTGTCTGTCTGTCTGTCTGTCGGCATACGTACTTATGTAGTTGAGATTAGATAGACGTTCCCGAGGATGTGGGGGAACGTGATTATTATCCCCCCCTCTTGCAATTCTGTCATGACAGAACAGTTGCCAAAATGTTCAGATGTCATTTTACGACGGAGATTAACCGCCCAAGAAGCGAAGCGACGTCGTTGCACATGTACAAGTGATGCCAAAAGTACGGATTGCATTGCATGTATGTACAATCGGTACGTTCGAAATACTCGAGTTATCGATGTCGCTTGTTCTACCGCAGATGCCCATAACGAGGGCTACTACTGACATATGTACTCTAAGCAGGAATAAGCAAGGGCTGAAGGGCTGGGGGGGGAGGGGGGCAATCAAAAGCGGGAAGGGTTCAATGGAGGGAGGTGCGGAGATGAGAGGGGGTACGGAAGGGCGAACGGAAATAGACATAAGAGATAGCAATATGGAATGAATAGATTATCGATAACGCGTAGAGTAGAGCGGCGGGTGGTTTAAGTAGAAGCGCAAAATGCACACACATACGAGTATATAACGCAGACAACCGGCTTTGATAAGACGGAAGACGGGGTGGGTGGAGGTTTGGCTGGCCGCTTATTGATGTGTTCGGCGAGGAGGGGCTAAGTTATTGGACAGATTTGATATACAGTAAGTATATTGAATGGATTGGGAGAAGCGAGCCTTTTTGATAAGAATGGAATGGTTGGGGGTGCATTTGCGATCGGAGGGTTACTTTTGACGGAGCATGCGAGTCGCGAAAGGACCGATACGAAGTTGCATTTGGAAAATGACAGATTTGTGAAAAGGATTGGACATCGAGGTGTCGAGTGTCGGAGTGCGATAGCGAAGATACCGAGATGGTGATGAACGGCGGACAAGACACGGACGAAGGGCGTTGAAAGAGACATTGAGCGCGTATCCAAATTTCGAGGCAGAGGAGATGGTGCACAGCGAGCCGGTCGCAGACCGAAAAACAAACCCACGGATTTTGTTACAGAAGGAGACGAAGAGTCAAATATATATAACAAACAACAACAACAAGGAGACCAACGTTCGGAAGCACACAAAAAGGGGGGAAAAAGCAAACGCGCGCATTTTCACTGTGAATGCGGCGAAACGGTAACAGCAGCTGTCATAGGCGGGAAAGACGGGCCGCAGCCCTCCGAGTGCGGCATGGAGAAGGCGCGGTCGGTGTGGTAATATGGTTGAACATACGTGGTATAGCCAGCCGTGAGCAGGGCGTTAGGCCCGACCATCTGTGGATACGAGGGTACAGGATAATGATATTGAGGCTGCGATTCAGTTTGGGGTGGCGCTGGAGAGTGCGATTGGGACGGAGAGTGCCGTTGTTGAGTGGGAACATATGTAGGAGCAGGGGCGCAGGGCATCGAGAACGCAAGTCCCTCCTGGTGCGCATGCGATGCTGGATATAGCGGGGGCCCCTGCAAA
Source organism: Hebeloma cylindrosporum (assembly GCA_000827355.1). NCBI lineage: Eukaryota > Fungi > Basidiomycota > Agaricomycetes > Agaricales > Hymenogastraceae > Hebeloma > Hebeloma cylindrosporum. The sequence goes on along the minus strand of KN831782.1, from coordinate 761,855 downwards.
TCGCTGGATGCGCTGGTTTCATTGAAGTTAACATTCGGGGATGATGAACCTAGTCCTGATGAATGATTTTGCTGATGAGGTTGTACAGGCACCGTGGATAGATTGTTGTGATGATAACAGCTGCCGGCGCCGAGGCGGGGAGGAATTTCACCAGGGGGAAATGAGGATTGTGCTTCGTCATTAGACAAGTTGGGGATGGATGGAGGTGCGGCTCCGGGGGTAGGAGCGTGACCACCAGCGGCGGGTGCGGTTTGCATTTGAGCGTCCGTAGTCGACGCTGAGGGTGCATGGGATGCAACGGCTGTCGGCTCATTGACAGGGGCTACTACCGGCGCGGAGTCACTGGTTTCTTGAAACTCATCATACGTCTCGTCAATCTTGCAGGTTCCCTTCTCCATGTGATACTTCAATCCATTGGGGTTAAGATATGACTGAGATAACGAACATGAGTGATTAGAAGAGGGTGAGGCAGGAAAACGCTTACCTTCGTGCATCGCGGGGTCTAAATCAACCAGAAGAATGGATCGTGGTTAGCGGATAATGTCCAGGGAAAAAAGAAGAGAGGTTACATACCGGACAGCGATAGGCCTTTTCTCGCCGTCTCAGATTGGGGTTAGAACCAGTACCAATGTACCGGCTTTTTGTTTTGCTCGATTTTGTCGAGGAAGAAGCGACTGATGAGTTTAGTGCCTTGACCGCGCTCTTGATCTTTTCGGTTGATGAAGGCGACTGGACAAGTTTGGGGATCGCTCCAAGGAGCTTTCCTTTTTCCGTACCGTAAACGAAAGTAGGGATAGGGCTTAAGGGAGCGTCAAGGGTACTGCCGTCGGACATCTCCTCGTCCTCGTCAGAGCTTACTGTCGTGGTAGATATCGGTGACTTTAGAGGAAACGGTGGGAAAAGGTCCGGAGGAAATTCGAATGAGGGGTCGTGTGCCATAACGATTTCCGAGGTGTCGGGGTAAGGATAGGCGGGGTCAACCGGAAGGCTGGGTGTGAAAGGCGTATAGACGGGGGTAACGGTGAGACTCGACTTTCGCCTGGGGGAAGGACCGCTAGTGGGCGACGAGAGATCTGAGGGGGACGATGGCGCTGATGAGGAGGGCGTCAAGGGCGATGAAGGCGACGATGGGGACATCGAAGACGACCGCGACGACGCTGGGGACGTCGCCGCCGATAGAATGGGGTGCAACGGGACCGATCGCAGGCCTTCTGGGGGATAGACGCGTCTCCCGTTTGGTGCGAGGACGACGACATGCTTCCTCAAAATGCTCGAGGAGAGCGTGCAGATCGGGTAATTGGGCGCCGCAGCAGGCAAAGTTGGAGCACTATCAAATAGATTAAACAAAAGAAATCAATTAAGCTTTCAGAATAGACTCACCACGGTGCGCTCAAGAGAGGTTATGCGATCAATGTTGAGATCGACCGCGGCCGCAGGGGTGGCGGGGCGCATCATCGTCGAAGGGTCGACAAAAATCGTTGAAGCCCCTGTGCGGGGCTGGATGATATTTTTAAGCATGTGAAGACTGCGAGCTACGTCAATCAAGGATAAGCAATCAGCAGCTCCAGACATACGTTGATTCCGAGACAAAATGTGGTCGATCGTTCATGCTGGAGAGAGATGGGGGAAAACGGCGAATGCGCAGTGGGAAAACCTGAAATACCCAGTCAGCGAGCAACAAAAGAGAGCGGGTTTCAAGAAACAACGTAAATGAGGTTAAAGTACATTTCACTTCCTCTTGGACAGATGTTCAACTCGGAACGAAGCCAATAGGAGGACGAGAAACCGAAAGCGGACAATTCAAGTGCACAACTTACTGAGAATGGTATGTCAGCTCCGTATGTCGATGCCTTGTGGGGATTCTTGGGAGCGTTCTTGAGGGCACGAGGCCGTAGAGTCTGGGTGCCTGTTTCTGGATTTGCAGAATCCCGTGCTGATTATAGACCAGATTCGCGAAGAGCTACTTAGGCAAGAAGAACCTAGAGAGCGGGAGCGGGGACTGGCAGCGGGGATCGACCTTCCTCTGCTCCCCCTTCCGTTATATGTGGTGTACGCTGGAGCCACTGTAGTGATGGCGACTGCATCATGAGCCTCCATTCCCCTGCTCCGGCGCTGCTAATACGGAGCTTGGGGACCTGGCCTAAACCCTGCGGGAAAATCGATATGGGGAGGGTTGGCGGAGACGTTTTTTCACCAGGGAATTCAAATCGTCTCTTTTGGGTCAGATTGTTGAAAATTGCTCCTTTCGGCCCTGGTGGCGAACGCAAAATCCTCCCTGAGCTCAGGGTCCTCCTCCATCCCGATATGGTGACGATCCGACCCAAAAGTCTGTTGGCGTTTTGGGTCTGATCATACATATCCAGCGGCCAAAGGATGCATATCCATCGATAAAGAGTGAATAATACGCTCGATGAAGACAAAGAACGTACAACGACATCGATATCGATGGATAGGAAGTGCGATGGGTGTCAATATTCGCACTCTCGAGACACCTCATTTCTGATGGGCCAGGAGAAAGAAGTCGCGGGCGGGCAGAAGAAGGCGGCATCTCGAACGGGGTTCCCAGGTACCCTCGGAGAAACCATATGCATAAAGACCTCAAACTTAATGGCGGATAGCTCAACGGCCTCGACGTTCAATATTAACGCGCACCCTCGATTGTGAGGCGCAGGCCTCGTAGTTTGAACCTAAAAGATCTAAACACAATCCATCACCCCAAATTCCAATCCTTTGACTTTATGCATCGTATAGGCACTAGAACCGTCTCCAGAAACGATCCTACCCAAATATCCCATCGTCCTCACGTTATAGGCTCGAGTTCTGAGTGTCCCATACCGAAAATGTATAAATTACGATCATCCTCCGAGGTCGGGTGATTCGCATACTCATGACAAGTAAAACGAAAAATTTCCTCCAGGTAACTAGTCTCCATTCGAGTCGTCCCTCATCCCCATCCCATCCTCCGAGTGCGATGCTTGCAACAAATCAAATCGGACCAAAATTCCTCCCTCCCAAGCGCGCCAAGCGCAATTCAACAAGCATCGCCCATAAATAAGGCACCAACCCTGGCTCGTCGGCGCGACCATCCACACATATAAGGGCATTCGGCGCGAATCAAGCGCGGTAATTCTATGTCGTCCCTGCATGGGCTGCGCCATTCGGGAAGATTCGGCTAGAGAAAGGGGGTTCAATTTGGCTTTCCCATCAAGGGTTGGGAGGAGAGGTTATAAATGTAACCTCAAAAGAGTTAAATCCCTGCTTGTTGATCCAGTAAAATAGGGTTTGTAGGTTGATTTGCGTTCGCGTGGGCCATCGCAGGGACAATACAGTTACAGAAAGTCGGGAGGCGTTGTGGGTGTACAGTGAATGGAATGAAGACTCGTTAAGTATTCATATTCAGTGGCGTAGCCATTGTAATCCAGCCGGAAATGTTCGATGAAGTTCGCCATAACTCTTGAATCCCAGTCTACGCATATGTAGCAGAATAATAATTATTCGGGACCATGAAGTCTCCGAGCTCCGGGGCTTAAGAAGTTGCACACAATCCTCAACTGGGAATTTGCAGGGGTGCTCGAGCAACGACACTGGTACCGATCGTCTCCTATGAGCAGCGCTAATTAGGATTCAGAATGGAGACGAACCTGAGGGACATTGAATACAAGGTTCCGGGGGACACCACAATGAAGTAAATTTAAAATTGGATCAATGACAAAGAATAAATAATAGGGATGGAGTAGCCACTGACGATTGACTGACGCGTTGGCATGGGGCTCCCTGGCGTTCAGGTAAAGCGGCGACCTATGTGAACGGCCCCCGTTTGATACTATGTGCATGTAGACGCCTTCTTGACAGATTTTCGGCGTTGTAACCCAGTTGTTCCGAATTTTCTGATTTTCTGTGTTTGTAAAATCGCCCACTGAATTCGAGAGGTCTAAGTTAAACGAATTATCCTTTTGGCCCAGGGGTTAGCCGTCGACGCGCGCATTCACTTTTCAGCGGATAAATATAAGTAAACCTTAGACGCGCAGACAGTATCTTCTTGAGTCTTCCTACGGCTGACCCTCATCTAGCTGGCTCGAATGTGACCAAGGAGCGCCTCGAGAATTATTACACCTACTTGGAATTCGAACGGGTTTAATTTTGACAGGAACTTTGCCTTGTTGTGTGGACTCGGAGGCGTTATTTATGTCAACCTAGGAACGACCCGTCCCTGCGCGGCCACCAATTTTTGAACACAACGGGTGTATTGACGCTGAAGGATTTTAACGCCGACGGCTGATTCCAAAGCGTAGTGCTCTTGTCTTGACACTTGAACTTCGCCGCGGCGGCCAGATACCAGGACAGATTATTGCAGTTTCTATACCGTGACATGGTTAAGCAAGCAGAGTACGGCGATTCGAGTAAGTATGTATGTCAGGTTGATGTCGTAAGAATTTAAGCGTGTGGGGCCAGATCGAAGCCTCTGATGCTAATAAGCATTGCCAAACATTGATCGGAATTCTGCGAGCCAAACACGATAGAACGCAAGTTGAACGTGAACGATGACGATATTCAATAAAGTTGACTCGCCGTGGACGTTGCATTGACTGTCGACTGGATTGGAATTATTACAGATTTCTGGGGTGTGTATCTATATTACTATATCGCTGCTGTTCTTCACGATCCTCTATCTTTTTCCTCTAGAATTCTTGCGGATTTCACAACTCCTACGAATGCCTGCAAGTCCTAAGGCCTAAGGGCCTATTGACGGCGATTTGTGAGTCGGGCGTCTCGGGCGTCAGATGCAAGGCTATTTACGAGACTCCGAAGCTGGCGTGTTTTTGACCGCGATAACGGGCGTTCTGGTGCATGGTACAGAATTCGCGACATAATTTTCAATTCCCTGTCGCGGACTGCGGCGCGCCATCATCCACAGCTCTCCAAGTGCACACTTTCCAAATTTTAGCCAATCCCTATAATCCCCAGCCTTTTTGAGGTGCTCTATCTGACATATGGAATCTGAAGCGCTGGGGAAATTCTACCTTCCATTAATTTTTTAGGATGAACTGGTCCTGTTGTTCGCTCAAATCATTGAGGCCTTGGACGCTGTCAATGAGGGATACACAAGGCCACGTCCCAGTTCGCATTCTCTTCTCTACGACCTCTCAGTGACGACCGACGACTCGGATTCTGCCTACATCTCAGGCGTATCTCTATGTATATCTCACGTCAAAGCGGGTGACAATCATCCCTTCAATCTCGAAGCCGGCCCTTTCGACGTCCTTTTGAATGGCCATGGGCATTCGTCAGCATCATGATCATTCTCTGGATATTGGTCCACTTCGCTTCCTTGAATGGGTTTGAAAAGTACTATAGTTACTCTGTTGGCCCTATGTTTGGCCGGGACACTTGCGGGTTGCATTTGATACTGACCGGCCGGCATCTCAAATCCGATTCTTGGTTCTGCACTATGGGGCCAGATGACGAACCTCTCACTGTACGATAATGCCAAATGACTTAACGAGATATCTCGAATACGAAGCCTTTTACTTGGCCTGTTCTCATTCGTTGTTTTGGTATCACCCTCGACGAATTCTAGAATCAGATACTGGTTCTCTGGAAGAATACCTGTCGAGCTGGTTTACAATGGAATCCTTCGGACCTATCTAAGCACTATGTTGGACAATCAGGGCATCTACCCTCTCCCGGCAATGAATTCTTGGACTGGAATTTCTCATGCTTCTTGCAACTAAGGGAATGTCTGTACGGCGACTAAATTCATCATTCCCAATTGCATTGGGTCTTATTTTTTCCCATGTCCGTCTGGAGCAACCTCGTGTTCGAGGGAATCGCGGAGTCGGCGCTGGCAATTCTCCCCTTCATCCAGCGAGCACAATTTCGAACATTGATTAACCAGACTCGCGTTCTGTTCCACCCAGTCCATTTATATTTTTAACTACTACACGGTACTGGCATGGCCTTAGCTCTCCAAAAGGCATGGTTTCGTCGTTCCGCAAGAAAATGGCCCAAATGGTGTTTCTCATTCTCATCAATTCAAGTGCGATTGAACGGGGTTCTTTCAAGAAGCCACGGGACATGTCCGACACGGGGGCACATTTCTATATAGTAGATCTTTCTACTCACGGTGTAACACGTCCCCTCCCCCGCCCATATCGCCATCACCAAATGTAAGCGTTCAGGACGCGCTACTAGATATCTACTGACTCATATCTTTATCTGTGAATATTCTCCCACACATAACACTACGTTGCCGACCGATGGTTCAATGTGGTTATCTGTCTATCTATCAGCTGTGGCATTGTGCAATACAGGCTTTAGGCGGGTTGATAGGAGGAACTGCTCTATTTCCGTGGAGAAGTTCCATGGCCCACAATAATGCTAATCTGTTGCTAATCTGCGCCATTTCCATGGCCCCCCAAGCGACAGCACTAATATACCTCGAATTTTCCCTGGAGACGCATGGAATACTGGTAGTGGAGGCCCATTCTACCTCCTCGTTCGGCACAGAATACTTAAACTCATCTCAGAAAAATCGAGGCGGCCGCGTGTCGTCCAATAACGGCTAATCAGATTCATCATCTATCAACCTGGTGAAAGAATTGTGAGCAGTACCAACGAGGGCGTCATGATGGCCCACAAGCAAAAACAGGAAGCCTACGGATGCCAACCTTCAAGTTGCTAAAGTTTCTTCGGTTTTGAGTTGACTGTGCTGCCAGAGCAACGGCATCCGTCACGCGTCATGACTTGCGAGTCGTGGGCCACAGAATTTCTTCAGCCAGAAATTTTTCCATCGTCTTTAAGGAATGGTACATCAGTAGGAAGGCCTCACTGTCAGTTTTGTTTGACCTCGCTAATAGTAACAGTCCATCGAGAAACGCTGATCGACCCGTGCGCGTGACGCGTGGCGCCGATCTTCGGGAAATGAATGATCAGCGCTGAGCTTCAAATTGAAGGCCTCCCTTGAACCTTCAAAAATCTGCTTGAACTTTGAACAAAGCCACTCACGGAGCCCAGGCCAATAGAACACTCGGAAATAAAAACTATTTTTGAGTTGTACCATCTCCGTCATTGTATTATTTACTGTTACTAAACGTTTCTTCCAAACCGTGACTCCAATTCCAGCCGTCATCGATTCATCCTCAGCCCTATCTCCGTGACTCAACGTCAGTCTCCTCGATTAGTTGCTGAATGTGCATTTATTTCCTTTCGAAGCCAGTTTATGTCAGTCAATTCGATGAAGAAATCGGACCGAGAAAATATCTATCGCCATTTCACCACACATCAATCATTTTTCGAGCATGAGCTCCGTCCTCATGTTGGACGGTAAAGTGTTTCCAGCTGGAATCAATGCGGAACCAACGCAGCGCAGTTATCCATGCGGCTATGCGTCGACATTCCAATATTCAAGCCTTCACATTCATGCAAATGAAAAATTCCCGTCGTTCCCTTTCTCATTGAATCGAGCAATTATTATGAGCATCTCGTCGAGCCTCACGACGGTGAGTATATTCCATCCTTCCGCCTATTTACTAGAAGTTCAGCTCGAAGCTCCTAGATATATCCGGATGATGTTGATGCGCTGACGATCGCGTAGGAGTCCGAGCTACCCAAACAATCGCTAACCCTCAGTGTTCGTTTTGCCTCATTTCTAGAATCATGGGACCCACTGGATCTGGCAAAACATCGGTCAGTCACCGCAAATCTCCTTTTTCTTTTGTTCTCATTTCTTTTTTAGTTTGTCAACCTTCTCAGTGGGTCCGATCTTCGAGTCGGGTCGCAGCTGGAATCCTGCACGAACGAAGTACAACTATCTCGGCCTTTTGTACTCGATGGAAAGACGATCTCCTTCATCGACACCCCCGGGTTTGACGACACGAACTTGAGCGATACCAATATTTTGAACATGATAGCGGCCTATCTTTCTTGCTCGTATGTGCGTCTCCCCGCATATAATTTTCAATCCTCTCAGGGCAATGCGCTAGATATGAGCATGGAAAAAGTCTCTCGGGCGTTATTTACATGCACCGGATTCTCGACAATCGTGTCGGAGGCATATCGACGCGTAATTTCCGCATGTTTCGCAAACTTTGCGGGGAGGACTCCCTTCGCAGTGTCGTCATCGCCACCACAATGTGGGATCAAGCCGAGATTACCGTAGGCGAAGACAGGGAGCAGGAACTCGCATCCAAAGACAACTTTTTCAAGCCAGCCCTCGAGAAAGGCGCTCGGCTCGCTCGACACAATAACACGCTGGAGTCTGCCCAGGCGATCATCCGTTCTATCATCCAACAAAGCCCGTCGTCCGTGACATTGCAGATTCAGGAAGAACTCGGTCGTGGCCTTTGTATCTCCGAGACTCAAGCTGGGAAGGAGCTCGGGCGGGAATTAAACGAGCAGATGGAGAGGCACCGGGAAGAAATGAGGGGTCTCATAGGGGAAATTCAGGAGACCACTCGCGTTCGAGACGAAGAATCCCGTCAGGAGCTCACCCGGGAACGTGTAAGGATGGAAGCAGTTATGGCTCGACTCCAAATGGACTCTGCGAATATCGTGAGAGGATATCAAGATGCTTTATCTCTGGTCGAGGAGCGTCTGCGAAGGGCGGAGGCAGCGACATCCAAACAACGGCAGGCGGAAGGAAACCGAGCAGTAGGTGGAGACGAGCATCAAGGCCAGCAGACGCATTCACCGGCCGTCCAAGCAACTGCTGTCACGGAGAATAGCAACGCAATTCTGGAGGGGAAGCTAGCCGCCGCCATCCCGGTCGTTGGTTTCTGGGGAAAATTAGCCGTCATGCTTGCCCCATTTTCCTTGACTTGGCGATGATATGTCAAAGGGTGGCAAATGCCGCGATGTCCCAGCGAACAGCATGGCATTGGACAGTTTCCCGTTTGACAAAGGCGAACACCGATCGTATATTTTTCATGCAAAGTGGATACCGTGTAATCTTCGTACCATTTGTGGGCATCCAGTAATGACCAATTGCAAAGCGTCTGAAATACAACAAGCACGACCTCATGGGTGCATTCCTCCCGTTGCAATGTCATGATCCCCGTGGTTTTCCGCATCGCCGTTGATGCGTATGCATGAATTCATCCACGGACTGAAACCTTCATCACAAGTCGACCAGCGCACAATATTAGCACAACAGCATGCGTGATTACTGTAGTCAATGAGATGGATTTATCTTTGAACCCTAAATCAAGTCTAAACTCTATCAACGCTATGTACAGTCTTCTATGCGCTATTATTATTTTAGACTACCGAACGGCAGTCGAAGGCACCATCACAAGGAAGGAAGGCCACGGGTAAAGAATTCGCGCTGACATGATCAAATCTGAGGACAACGAAACGGTGACTCCGTCTGCTGTTAATTACCTCCGTTCACGCTAGCGCTTATCCCACGTAAGTTATCAATCATCAGACGACATATTTTTGGCCTGGGACAGTGCTTGAGGGGAAACAATATGATACTTATTGCTAATACCATTAGGAATTAAGCCCAATGAGAGGCAGGAACAGCTCCACTGAGAACGCGGGATAGATGTACATGTACTCCCTATTATGGATATTAACCAAACATTGTTCGAGAATACCATTCACATGCGAAAGAAGCTGCGTTAAGTACTTACATGGAGTTATATCAATGCAACCCCACGGAGGAAACGTACGCTATTTATGAACTCAGCGATGCCGAATGTCAAGACCTCAAGTTTACGAGGATTTGAACTTCACATCACAACGAACATAATGGTGGTACATCTCATCCGGCGTGAGAAGGGTGTCCTCGCCGTCCTTGTTCTCATCGAAGAGGAAAGACGAAATTGGCTAATCAATAAAAAGATGTCAACGATGAGTGGAATTTTGACGAGCTCGGCGACCCACGTTGTGAAACTCCAGGAATGCGGCACCTACATTTAGGGGTCCTAAAGATGTACACGTTGAATAAAGGTGGGAGGGAACGCACTTGCAGGGCCATAGGCATCCCCATTTCCACTTGTGCCAGATCCTCCATGGATCTTCTTGCGGGCCCCGTCAGCAGGATTTGCCATTGCGTTCGTGTAAAACATAACACCCCGTTCTAAAATGGGGTGAGCACGGAGAAGCTTGCATTATGAATGCCACCGACGATTGGTATCGAATTCAAGTTTAAGACCAGATCGCTCAGACGATAAGATGACGCAAGGGTCAGCACGAACCCCACGTTCTTCATCATCGGATGCGCGGAGTAAATCTCTTAAATAATCACTTGAGTCCGAGAAGGACGACAGAGAGAAGCGAGTCGGGGCCGAACGATTGGCGGCTTCTTCGAAGAGATAGTAGTCGTCTTCATGTGTTTTCGTCACGGTAGGATCGTAATGGAGAGAGAGAAGGGCTTACCGTAACCACCGGGAGGCATATTTTCTGCAACAGCCTTCGACGTATGATCATGCGCGGGGAGGTCTAAGACGGAAAGGAAGCGGCCGGTTGCAAGGGCATTGGAAGAAAGCTCGGCAACGCGATCGGCCTTGGAACAAAATCTTAGTCTTATCCTGCAAAATGATTGTGAGTCGCACCTTTATTGTCAGGCTGTGTCCTTTAATGGACAATGGCTCAGTTTCGAGCCTCAAGCTGGCATCAAGGTTAAAACCCCAGTGCTACAAGGTCAATAGTGAGAGAGTGCGTGAATCCAAGCAAGACAAAGGGGCGCACTTGCGTCAAGTTAATAGGTGTTACAACATTGCTGTCCTCTAACTTCGCACGATAAACGAGGACGATACTTCCCAGCGAATATTCAGACAGAGGGCGGGTTTTCTCCGGGCCTACTAACGCAATAAGCGCCTCAACCGATAATGTTCCCGGGAATCCCTGATCCCCTGAAGGGGATTTCAAACGAAAAATCGCGTATGACGACTCCGGCAGAGCATGGATACGAGTCATCTCGGAAGAAGAGAAAAGCTCGGGAGTCGTATCACCACAGAGGTGAGTCCATGGAAGAGCGTCAAATCCAACGGGCCCACCGTGCAAGGAGACGTGAGGGGATTCTAGAAAGTTAGAAAAATTTGTGTCCTCGCTGTTTACTAGTAGTTGAATTCCGCCACATACCATTCGGGAGAGCCACGAATTCACTCGAAAAACCATTTCGTTCCAAGGCATGTTTCCCAACTGGAATTCTATTTGCATATCTCCCAACGATAGAGTTCGTATATTTCTGGGTGACGTGTCCTTGCGGAGATTCTGGACCTATCACAATGTCATGTGTCTACATAGCCAACGAATGTCTCAGGCGATCAGATATGATTCCATGTTTTGTGACTCACTCGGCCGTCATTTTGCACCAAGATTTTGTGGATTGTCAAGCCATAAGGAAGGATCTATCGAAAATACGAAACAAATGTCAAGATCTAGGCACCATTGGAGTGAACACGGATGCAAACGGACCTTCAAAGCCAATGCTGGTGTCAGACTATCAGGGAGAGTGATGAGCACTGGGTTGAAATCTGACATTCTGGTCTTGATGCTGACGGTGATCAGGGAGGAAGGGGGGAAATCCCCTGCTAGCCTGCTTCAAGTTGGCTATCGATCGCGATCGCGGTCCGGGGCTTCACCGACGAACTCCCGTTGCAGCCCGTTGCTGGGAACGTTCGAGTTATTGAGAGGAGGCATTCTAGCCAACTGCACATGGACATCAAGTCATGGGATTATGTGACGATGCAATTGCATTTGTTATTGAATGCGCCCCGAAGTCTTGGAGACCTGCTTCGATGCGGTACAGCGTGAGCAAAGCGCCAGCAGTGAGACTTTTGAACGTTCAATATGAAGCATATGACAATATTGCCAGCGAACAGCGTCTGAAGAAGCTGTCATACATTCTTTTCCTTGTTCCTTTGGCGGAAAGCGTTCGAAACTGAAGTCAAGTTTTTCTGTGTGGTTGATCAGGCTTCGTGGGAAATGACTACACACCAGTCGGCAATTCAAATAGCCGAATACAGTCTGCCATAAATGGCAGTTTTTTCTAATACAAGCAGATAGCCCCTGGTACATATGCGCGGCCTTTCAATTTATTTTGACGTGTCTTCTTAAAGTCAAAGAAATTGTTCTGTGTTTGAATAATGCAGAGGCTCGGGTCCAAGTTGGGCATCACTTGGACAGGACTTCTAATTAAGTGGCGAAATCGCGAAGCTTTTGCTTTGCGGACCCGAAGTCTTGCCCTCGACAGTTCGTGGCTCTAACCAACAACGATATCTCAATGGTTTATACTTCCCTATTTATACATCGGGATAAGATAAACGTAGTCTACGCAGGAGCTGACTCTACGTCATGGATATGTGGAATGGAATAAATTTTGAGAGTCTTGCGCTGAAGAGCATTACTTAAGTTGCTTTTTGGACACATGAAAATGACCATTTCCGCCCCTTGAATACTTACTTAGAGCCAAGAACCACTTAGCTGGAACTGGAACTGTTGCCAAGGACGAAAAAATTCCATGTCCCATTTTTGGAAAGGTACGATGATGAACGCCTGAAGCCCAAAGTCAGTATGGGATCCAGAGCTTCCGATTCTGGGGGAGGGATCTTGCCAGACGAGGGTCATGACGCGTACGCAAAAAATATTTAGGATAAACCCATAACGCCAGACTGCAAGTGTGTCGTTAACTTCAAAGATTAGTGCAAACGCAATTGTCATTCTCATCCCCATTGTCCTTCTAGTCCAACTCTGTTCCTTCAACAAAGTATGTGTTGCCACTCTGTGTCGCCGCCTGTGGCGTGCGCGGATGGAGAAAAACATGTGCCATCACGGATGCATTTAAGGGGAGTGAAATGCCACCGAATACGCCCTGTTTTCCCTTCAAGTGATGGATAAGGCAAAACTGAATTACCCGATAGCCAGTCTCCTTGCCCTGTCCGATCTCTGCGGGAGCATTCAATTCCTACCCCGTCCGGTTCCGCCGCTGGTGACTTCACTGAAATCCTATTCGTGCCTCCGGCGCTTACAAGCGGTGTACTTAGCTCGTTGATAAGTATAAGCCTTTTGATCTGTTCGCATTACAAATAGGCAGTATTCAGGGAAACAATGTTAATACAATAAGATACATAGCCTCGATCTGACGGGTTTGAAGGGGCGAGGTTATTTTGGAACTGTCAAAAAAGCCCAAGACGAACTTTGCTCCCCAAATTCAAGGTTCGAAAACCCAACTGGATTGTCTAAGACTCATCGGGGACGTTATTCCCGCTACAGGATCTACGGAGAGCTCAATGGAAATCATCTACACAAAGTACCACAAGCTGTATAGTTATGTAAAAAACATAATTGCCTTCCTTACGTATATCGTTTGTCATGCCATGTGTCGCAAGCTCAAGGCTCATGGCTCGCCACAAAGCCGAGAATTTACTGAATGAAGACGATTTCCCCGCTGTGAGGGGGGCGATTAACGTGAGCCACTTCGACCTCCGTCGACGAGATTTCCGCCGGCCTCGATGATCTTCAGTGGCTGATACAACTCGGCCTTTTGCGTATACCGTATGGTCATGCAAATTCATCCACATAATTCGAGGCGCATAACGGGTGTATTGGAGGAATTTCGACTTGAGTACATTCAATTCGTACATACATTAATTCTACAAGGGATAATAAATATTACGATGCTCTAACAGACTTTCCATGACCCGCAAGGTACTTTGAAGCAAATATTCTACCGATGGTCGATCGGCTACCTTCACGTAGTGACAGCAATAAGAGAGAAATGTGAGACCGGGAAATTTGGAATTTCGTTTCTAGAATACATACTAGAAAGAAAAGAGAGGGAAATAATCAGTATTTCGCGGAGTTCATGCGCAAATGCGGAATCCTCACGGAGAAATCACTGTTCGAAGGCGGCTTATAGCCGCTCACAGCCTTTGACCGCACGGGCGACGCTGCGGATTCCCAATGCATGATTGGCGCAGCATCAAGTGACGGAGCTAAAGCGTCGAAAAGTGCGAATTGATCAGCCATATCGTTCGGGCCCTGAGATATAGGGTATTGAGAGTAGGCGGAGATGTGATGGTGGTTCGGGAAGTTCTTGTAGAGTCCAGTCGTCGGGATGATTGGGGACGAAGTGTTTGAGAACATTTGTGTAGGGTCGGAGAATTCTGAGAGGGTTTGGTTCATTGAGAGTTCGAAGGATTGGTAAGAGGAATCTGGGGGCGACGGTGCATTTTCGTCGAATGCATTTGGCGATGAGCGGAAGGATGGTACATCGTCACTCGATACAGATGACGAAGACGACCAACTAGAAAACGCATAGAAGCGATATGGGTGTAGCTTGGAATCTAGCGAGCTGTGAAACGATGATGGAGAAGACATGAAAGGAAGTGCCATGGATTGCGACTCCGGGGATGTGCTTGATGATGAAGAAATGCTCCCAGTCTTTCGGCTGATAGTGTAGTGTCCGTCGGTAGACTTCCTTCTTGGACGAGTGGAACGAGAGACATCGGAATTGAACCTCGTAATGCTGTTGTACCTGTTTTTGGCCGAAAGACCAGTTCGACCTGGGAAGTAGGTTTTGACAATCTTAGTCCAAACTTTGCCGTGCTCAGCGACAGATCTGAGCAATAATTCATCCTAAGCGACGGCTAATATTAATATTTAGCGTAAATAGCACAAGGGGAAGGGACTCACTGCTTCAGGAGACCATGTAGTGCGATCAATGGCGGGATTGAGGGTGTCGGTCCAACGTTTAGCACATTCTAAGCAGAATGAGTCAGGATGATGAGCAAAGGCACCGAAGAACCACATACGATCGCTGTTTCGCGTCTGCACAACAGATGCAACCAACGACCATCTAAGTAACACACAAGGTCAACGACAGCATTCTTCTTATTGAATGAACAGCCAAACCTAGTCCCGTATCTCTCGATGCCCTTGACCAATTTCTCATCCTCATCGGGGGCCCAACCTCCCTTTACGACGTCGGAGGCCATCTTTGCAAACCATCTCTTGCGACAATCCTTGTTGGTCCTGTTAGGCACATGCTTCGAGATTGCGTGCCATTTAGATGGGTTTGAGTTGTCGGGATCCTCTGTGTTCATGGTGAGCACTGTCTGCCACGATGAAGCACGTAACGGACGAACCCTTTTGGACAGCTTCACGAAGGAGCTGGTCCTCTTTAGTGGTCCAGGATCGGCGCTCTCGGCAAAACATTTGCGACATAACGTAGAATATAGAAGAAGTGCAGTGGAAGATATAGAAGCACTTGGGAATGAGGAGTGCAAGTGGACATGATGGCCTGCTTAATATCGTGTTTCTGAATACGACTCCAAACAGGATGGAAATGGGGTAAACCGTAATCAGCTCCCACAGCAGATCGGGATCAGTAAACCTCTGATCCATCGCCCTCCTGGGATTCAGATTTGGATCTTGGGTACTAATGCTGACATGGATGTCCGATGACTGCCGTCCACCGATAGAGCGTACCGGCAGGAAATTCCACCGTGCTTCATGGAGTTGTAACTAATTTACCAGGCATGTCGATTCGCATCTGGCATTTTCACTCGCGTAGGTTTTGTGCCCCGAAAATGGCGAGCTGAAAAAATATAACTTAGTTTTGTTTACAGAAGAGATAATAGTTCAAAGCGCACACGGCGTTATGCGCCCTCACTTCAGGTACGAATGGTGGGAACGTACCGCTTTTCGTTGTGGGAGGTATTCGGCTGAAAGTCACATTTGAGAACGCTGGAAGGGCAATAGGTGTGATTTTTCCTCGGATCTATTTTTAGGTTTGGGCCACGAGCTTACAATAGCAATTTGATGGGCAGAGAAAGCCTCGCCTCCTTGGTACTTGCTCCTTGACAGGCGTGGTGAGGTTGTTTAGGTGAATACCCTTTTGAAAATCGGCCACCGCGGGAAGACTGACATCTACTATCCATCCTTCAACCTCCCACTTGCTTATCTCGGAATATTTAAGTCGGTGAGAGCAGGTCCTCCCGTTTTCCATCTCTCATTCAAATATTCGTAATCGGTGCAAAATGACTCTATCGTCTGCCGCCTTGATGACGCTCCGCTTGGCTTCCTGGCGCCGCACGCCTACCCATGAATATGTATTGGCTCCAAGGATATGGATAGACTTCGAATGATACATCAGCATCGCAAAACCAATTGCAGCCACACTTGATTGTTGAATCTCGTACAATGCTCTACGGCCTAATCGGGGTTGGTGCCAGCGATCAGGTCGCTGTGATTCAGTAACAGGGGATCTATTTGTGGTGTTCGAGGAGGGCGGATGGTTATCAAGAACGATGCATATTACCGCTTCCCACGCAGCGATGCGCTCAGTCTCAAGAGATGTGGTTCGGTGCGGCCTGCCAACCCTCTAGCACTTCTCGCAGTTTTTAATCAACACAAGCTGTGCATTTATCCATGATGCTGAATTTTCCGCGTCATTTCCAAGGACCATACTTGAGTAGTAATCAGCCTTCGTGGTCTTGGTCTCGCCGCATAATGTGCATTAGATTGTAACATGCAGTGCTCCGCGTGGCTATTGATAGATCAATCCTTGAACTAGAATGGAATATGTATTACAGGAGATATTATTTCCTCAAGTCCGTAGACAGCGAGCGGCAGCGCGCGTCGTCAAGGATTCACAAGTGTTCCATCCCTGTCTACCCTCGGAAGTCATGTACGTCCTAGTATGCACCTGCCCGATACAGCTGTGGAATCGGCGAGCGCCCCGGAGAGCATATGGAATTATGGGCGCATAGAATACAGGACTCGGATTGTGATTCCATTGAATCCGTCCTCCGCTAGCCCTCGCGTCCCTGTGCACATGCTTGACAATTTGCAATCATGCAAATAACAAAACTCGACATGAAAGCATGCCACCTAATGGTGTCCCAAGATATTTTCGTGATTTATGCCCATGTTTGCAGGGATGAAACTCCCGGCAGGTATAGCAGAGCAGTGATCAACGACCTCGCCTACGGATACTTATAAAGGTTGTATTTTTCGGGTGGAAATTTTGATCTAATCAGGTTCTCACACCTTGAGCTCCCGCTTCGTCCACTGGATCACGATCAATTGGAGGAAAGGATAACGTCGAGAATTAAATGATAATCATTAATGGTGGTTACTCGACATCAGAGAGGGAATGGGTGACAGGTCTTTCCATCTGTTTACTTGTACAATTCACGGTGTTATACAGCATTTTCTAGAGACTAGCAATTGCAAGTCGTGTTTGAAAAGAGGGGGCAGATTCAATTTTTTGTTATTCTGCAGAGCTGGCCATCCTGAGGATGGAGTATGAACTCCGAGCATTCTCCTTGATGCCCGAGCTGTGTTTGTGCGCAGGTCGGCACAAATATAGTACTGTGCGACCAATGAGAGCAGATTCATGATTTCGGTGAGAAGATACACGCACGACGTTTACGTTCGGAATTCGGAAACGATCGTACCCTGAGAAGCCTGGTCGATACATACTTAGACGGGCAAGTAATAGACTTTTACAATGTAATCGCCCCCCACGCTTTCTAAACATAGCAAGATGATTTGTGGGGTACCCTCTGCGACCACTAAGGTAAGATATCGCACGTTGCCTTATCCACCTTATTAATACGCATAGATCGGAAGATAAACATTCGACGTCTTATTCATAAGTTCGGTACAATCCTACTCTTTTAGGAAATCGCATGTTTCTGACGATTACAGAGTGTCAGGCTTAGATTTCCAGAGAGGAAAATCTTCAAGACAGATACCCAGTAACTAGCAATGTGGAGCGATCGAGACAGTGATGGACGGGAGGGAGCTAAGAATTGATGCCCTTGCCGTTGACGTTGCGGGCGTTTCCTACTCGAAAGGAATCATGGAGATTCGAAGCTTCAGGAAACACAAAACAGACAACAAGACAAAGATCAGAAGCAACGGCATGCAAGGAACGGAAATGGTGGTGACACATTCTGTTATACCAATTAAGCAAGCGCAGTTGGGTTCGGCCTCGGGCAGCGTGTTGCTCTAATGACAAAGATTTCTTGGATAACCCAGCAAAGTACAAAGTGGTATGTAGGCGCTGTACGTCTGATCCGTGTCATTTTTGCCGATGGAGATGTAACGCTGTGATGTGTACATCGTTCTGGCGCCCAATACATATTGGGGAGTTCGAGACACTAGCTATCTGCGGAATGTGCGGGCCCGAGGTCGATTTCAAGTGATGAATGTCGAAACACGGCCATTCTAGAGGCTTAGCGGAATCCACAGACAGTAGGCTAACAGACGTCGTTGAAACACATCCTTCTGGCAGTCGCCCTTTCGGGCCTTTCGGGGTAATCAGCGATAGTATTTCTTGATGTTCGTATCACCAGTAAAGCGTCTAGATGATTGACGGGTTTGGGTAGGTAATCAAGAGACAGTTGGCAGGACATGATGATGATGGTTCAAGAGACCGTGACACCGACACGATCGTGACGACGCGTCTTTCCACGTGACTTCAATTTTCACCGATCGGGCGAACGTGCAGATTTACCGTTCAATCTTATCCATCACTGCTTCATTATCTTTACTGACATATAGACCTGACGGCCTGCGACTGAGATACCCAGAGCGATATCGAAAAAAATGGCAGAAATTCATGATCAATTCGATACCATTCTTATCCTGGACTTCGGGTCTCAGGTATGGGTTTTTCGCACTCTTTCTGGTATCCAAGTGCTTACGCTGAGTCGCAGTACAGCCATTTGATTACACGGAGATGTCGTGAACACAATGTTTATGCTGAATTAATGCCATGTACAACAAAGATCCAAGACATCAATTTCAAGCCGAAAGGTCTGCGTTGTATCTATCTGATGATGTATCAACTGGATTGAATACATTTGCCGCTAGGAATTATTTTATCGGGATCTCCGCACTCGGTTTATGACGATGTCTCTCCACATGTCGACCTAGCCTTTTTTGATCTTGGAGTACCCATTCTTGGAATTTGTTACGGCCTGCAGGTATGTTACAAACTACCCAAGTTATTTTCAGATCGCCGACATTCTCTGAAGGAAATCGCTTGGAATCTAGGGGGAGAGGTCACCAAGTGTGACCATCGAGAGTATGGACCGGCGGATATCACCATTAACAAGTTTTGGAACGGATCCGTTGATGCCCTATTCGAAGGATTGGGTGATAAGATGAGGGCAAGTCATTGTTTTTTGATTCTTATTGGATGACGCTGACACACTTCCTTGAAGGTCTGGATGTCCCATGGAGATCAGTTATCAACACCACCCCCGAATTTTCACGTCGTTGGTCATACATCGACTGCGCCTTACGCAGCCGTTGCCCACAATACTAAGCCGTTGTACGGCATCCAGTTCCACCCAGAAGTGACCCATTCTCCTATGGGAAAGGCTGTTATTGGGAATTTTATTCTTAAAATTTGTGGTTGTCGCCAGAGCTGGACTATGGTACGCATCGTTATTTAATCTTCATGAATTCATGTCACATGTTAATTTCCACTAGGAAGAATTCATCGGTAAAGAGATCGCGCGCATTCGGGAGATATGTGGGCCCAAAGGACGCGTTATCGGCGCCGTTAGCGGAGGAGTCGATAGCACGGTAGCGGCCAAACTTATGCATGAAGCAATCGGAGATCGGTAAAAATTTTCTCATGTCGCATGGGCGCCTGCATTCACCTAAACTGTTCAGGTTCCACGCTATCATGGTTGACAACGGTGTTCTGCGGTTGAATGAAGCACAGCAAGTGAACGAAATGCTCAATAAGGATTTGGGTGTCAATCTCACCGTTGTTGATGCCTCTGCGCTGTTTTTGTCGCGTTTGGATGGCATCGAGGATCCCGAGCAGAAACGTAAAATCATCGGCAATACTTTTATCAATGTTTTCGAGGAGGAGGCGGCGAAAATTGAGTTCGCCGCCGAAGAGGAAGAAAAGAAAGGTGCCGATCCCAAAGGCCGTGTGGAATGGCTTCTCCAAGGTACTCTGTACCCGGACGTGATCGAAAGCATCAGTTTCAAAGGCCCAAGCGCGACGATCAAGACCCACCATAATGTTGGAGGGCTTCTCAAAGATATGAAGCTGAAGTTAATAGAGCCACTACGCGAACTCTTCAAAGGTGTGTCCTTCGGGCTCCCCCGAGTCGATATTGATGTTTTACTAATGTTTCTTACAAAGATGAGGTACGCGCACTTGGTCGACTGCTTTCAATTCCTGCCCCGTTAGTTGGACGCCACCCTTTCCCCGGTCCAGGACTTGCCATCCGAATTCTGGGTCCTGTCAATAGGGAGCAAGTCAAAATCCTTCAATTAGCCGACAATATCTACATTGAGGAAATTCGGAAAGCTGGACTTTATGACCAAATCGCGCAGGCTTTTGCCGTGTTGCTTCCCGTGAAGGCTGTGGGAGTGATGGGTGACCAGAGAACGTACGAACAGGTATGAATTACCCCTTGCGGTTTTAAGCGATTCACGTACTGACCATCTTATGCGCGGTATAGGTCATCGCCCTTCGCGCAGTTCAATCCGAAGATTTCATGACGGCTGATTGGTATGTTTAAGCAATTAGACTAAGTGGAACTGTTGTAACGAGCGCCCATACCATGATCTTTTCTTGAAACTAGGTTCGCATTCCCCCCCGATGTTTTGCGGCGCATCTCGTCACGCATTACCAACGAAGTCGCTGGTATTAACCGAGTCACCTACGATATCTCTTCAAAACCTCCGGCAGTACGCACTGATCATTTTTCCCATCGTTATTACTTGATTGCTCATTCTTCCCCATTAGACTGTCGAATGGTTGTAGAAGGAATGTATCAATAGACCTTTTCTCAGAAGCGCAGCTAGTCTAAGTCTACGTCGTTCCTATCCTCGGTCAATAGCGGTCAATTCCCTTCTTTGGTTTGCCTGATTTACCTCCGAAATACCGATGCTCCAGTTTAGGATCGAATGATGATCATTTGTCTCGACGACGCGCCCAACCAACAATCAAGCAAACCGTGCCCGCGAAGCCTAAACCGTACCTTTCGAAAAAGAAAAAAGATGAAAAAATAATGGATACGTATATAGCCTGTAGAGAATTAAATCGGGTTGGGGGAATCGTTAATCCAGGGGTGGATGAGTAGTATTGCAAAGACAACTAAGTATCAATACCGAAAGGGATATTTTTAATGGTAGTTTGCTGAGATCACGGACGCAAGCCCTCTCTCTGACGTTACAATGCCCTGGGCGATTGGGAAGTAATGAAAAGCTATGAACTTACCGCGAACGTCGGAGGAGCCTGGGAATGACAAGTATCTTCGAATAGATGGTAATCCTCGAACATTCTAAGTAAGTAATGGGATGCGTAAACACCGAAACAAGCTTTTCCGAAAGGGTGCAGGGCTTATGTAAAAAACCCCCTAACCGTGATCAAATAAAGGTTTCCTGTCGAGTTCTCCAACGTTGGGCGGCGGTCGATTCTCGATTGGATATCGGTCTCAGGCGAGGACCGATCCTTTCATATACAGCCGCGTTCCGTCGACGTCGAGAGGTTGGGTGGCGTGAATGATCTAACAAAGCGGAGTGTGTGGTAATGCAGAACTTGCGAAGGATACGCCAATTGATGTGACAGGCTAATCTTGAGTTGGAGCGCTGAGGAGTCGGTATCTATCCTGACGGAACGGAATCTAGGAAGGGGACGAGAGCAATGTAAATCGGAATCTCTCATCAGGAAGGCAAAAGGAAAGGTACGCTGGCTGTTGAGCCTCACTTCCTGGCTTCACGGAAGATGGGGGGGCGTAAAGCGGGAAAGGACTTTGAAATTGAAATTGACTGCCCTATTCGAGGTATAACCCAGACCGTAAGAGCGGAACACAGGTGTAGTGATAGAACGTAAAGCCACCAAATCGCGTACTTAACGCGGTAAGAATAATGTCGAATAAGCCAGTCTGATGCGGTCGCGCAGAGAGACAGACACGGCGGTGACGAAATTGCCATGGAAAAGTAATTGTCGGACCGATGCGATAGGTCCTTAATCTGGGGAAGCGACTAGCGCAGGGGTGACTGAGAGCGGGATGAATTGCGGAGGATGAGCGATACTCGTTACGTTCATCCTAGGATGCGTGAAGTCGGTAAGCTGAACGCAGGGCAAATAAATATTCATGGTCTGCGGTGCAGTTCCGGCTACTTTCCGTTGGGCATAGCGAGGCTACAGGTTTGTCGGCCGCTGTCTAAGCCACTCTACACAGATTTTTTGTTGGACGGTTGGACCTTCCATTGAGGATGATCCGTTGATCGTGGGTTGAACCGCTTGTCAATGCTGGGTCAGTCGGCGTGATGGATTCGAGTTCGTTGGAGTTATTTCTGGAGAAATTGATCCGTTTTTTATGACTTTGAACGGAGAACCTGGAGGCGTTGACGTTGCGAGCTTCCAAAACTTGATCGTTGAAGGAAAGTCAAAGCAGCTGCTAGACTACGCAGGCAGTTACTTTTTGATCAACGGTGATGAAGTGGGATTAAGTACGGCAAGTGGGATACAGGGACCATTTGCTTCTTTGCGAAAGGTGTTAATCGTTTCACATGTGCATGAGACTCTTCAAAAGAATGACGCGAAAGAGGGCGAGAACGTGCCAAGCTTCCTGGACGTCCAGCGGGGGCCGATAGTTTCATAATAAATCATCGAGGCTCAGATGCATCGCCTTTAGCAGCATACTAAGGTGGGCATCATTGGAAGCATGGGATTCCGGAGCATATTGTCGATGTTCTTGAACTTCGCACAGAAACTGACCCTGGGGAATGAGACGGCAGGTAAGGCTAGAAATTTTCTCATTGCATTGAGATCCGGCAGAAGAATATGGGCAATATTCATCAACGTCGTTGAAGAGAACCCGACCCAGTTCAATTAGCTTTATTGTATTTCCTGGGCAGAGAGTGCGAGATGAAAGAGCAAGAAATCTCTCAGAGCTGCCCAGTGATTCCAGAAAAAGCACCGTTTCGTGGCTGCCGTGCGTTTTCCCTTTCGCTAGGCGCTGCGAGCAGCGAGGCTGGTCCCTCAGCATAGTTTTGCCTGGGAATCAGGAATAGGGGGCATACAGTACCAGCCCCAAAAACTGTTACAGGGTCGTTCCAGTACACAGTAATACCTGCTTTCCGAGTCCAATTACGATAGAGTTACTGTGGACGCGTTCCTGGAGTTCTCTGAGTCCATTTGATCAAGCGGTTATGGTCTGTGCGATGTGGGTGCTGGTTAGAGTCAACCACTGTGTGGCGGTGACGAAGCCACCAAATACGAACTTTCGTCCTCACCACCACCTGCTGTTGTCCTCGTTTCTTTTTCTACGCATTCCTCGCTGCAATGGGTCAGTTAAAATGGTTTCTTGGATGTTATGTTTACTTAGTATCTTGTTATTTGCAGGTATCCCGAAGGTATGACAATTTATTGGATCGAACCGGACTTCGGTCTTGAAACTCTTGAATCCAGTTTTTCCGATACATTTCGTACGCATTATGTTCGATATTATGATTCATGGTTGACGCGGTAGTTGCAGAGAGCGATATCCATTGACTTCGCAGTTGATTCAAGAGAACAAAATTCCAGAATTTGGTGCGTGCATGATGTTGACTATATAGGTACCAGTTACTCAAGGTCAACAGACAATCTATACCTGGATTTCAATGGAATTATACACAACTGTGAGCCCCCTCTTGTTATTTCTGACTGAAACAGCCTCCTAATATCGACCAGGTTCTCATCCCAACGACGAGGATGCTCACTTTCGACTTTCGGAAGAGCAAATCTTTACATCCATTTTCGCTTATGTCGACCATCTTTTTGGGAAAATCAAACCTAAAAAGCTGTTCTTCATGGCTGTAGATGGTGTAGCGCCCCGAGCGAAGATGAACCAACAACGAAGTCGACGTTTCCGTACAGCAAAGGAGGCCAAAGAAGTAAGAGAAAAGGCGGAGGCGAAGGGAGAGAAATTGCCCGACGAGAAAGCGTTTGACAGCGATTGTATAACACCAGGTGCGCAACAAACTCTTTGGCTCTATATTTCCTTCTCTTTACTTACTGTCGTGCAGGAACTCCATTCATGGCGCGTTTGTCCGAGCAGCTGCACTATTTTATCAACAAGAAGATTACGGAGGACTCGAACTGGCGAGACGTCGAAGTGGTGCTGTCAGGGCACGAGGTACCAGGGGAGGGCGAACACAAGATCATGGAATACATTCGTTTATCGAGGGCACAACCCGACTACAATCCTAATGTCCGACACTGCCTTTATGGGCTTGATGCCGACCTGATCATGTTGGGGTTATTGAGTCATGATCCCCATTTCTGCTTGTTGCGAGAAGAGGTCAAGTTTGGACCGGCCTCCCGCAAAAAGGGCAATACTAGGTATGTTTCATCCTTTGGCAAAGATGTTCTCCGACTAACGTTGCGAACAGCTTGGAAGCTATTAATTTCTACCTACTACATCTTTCTTTAATGAGAGAGTATCTCGACCTGGAGTTCCGGGAGATCGAACCCGTTCTCCCATTCGAATACAGTCTGGAACGGGTCCTCGACGACTTCATTTTATTGGCAGTGTTTGTTGGCAACGACTTCCTGCCTAATCTTCCAGATTTACACATCCATGAAAACGGACTCGAGAAGTTGTTTGACGTTTACAAGAAGGTGCTACCGGGAATGGGTATGATTTTATTCAACCTCGAAAACGTTGCCTTTTCCGATGAACTTTATAGATGGGTATCTCAACGAGAATGGATCCATCAACACGAAACGACTTCAGTTGGTGCTGGATGAAATGGCACAGTGGGAGCAGGAGATTTTCGAGAAGGAGTATGCGGATATGAATTGGTACAAGGGAAAGCAGAGGAAGCATGTTGAACAAATGGAGAATGGCAGGAAACAAGCAGGATTGAGTGAGTAATTGACTGCCTCCCACGTTCGACTCTTCCTAATGAATGTTGCCTCTCCAGCGCTGACGAAGAGCCGACGAGATGTGTTTGATAGCGTCAAGGCCTTCGTGATGGAAAATCGGAATGCGCCATCGGCGTCTCACTACCGAGCGGCGAGGTTAGCGCTCCCAAACGAGTTCCCAGCGAGAGACCGGGCTTTCATTACCAAATTATCACAAGATCTGCATCTGAGTGTGCAGTGGGACGAATATGACGAACAGGATGTGAACCTCGTGACGTGGCGATTTCCACGAGCATTGGATGACGTGGAGGATAACGAGGTGGAGGAGGAAGGCGGCGAGAATAGCGAATGGGAAGATGCAGACGAAGATGAAGAAAGCCGCGCAGCGGTTGATCGTGTGTTGAAGAAATATGAGAAGGCACCCGTGGCGGACCCAGATGCCGAAGGAGATTTCGATGCACGGTATGAGCGTTCGATCAAGGAGAAGATGGACGAGTGGAAGAGAGGATATTATCATGTTTGACTCTCCTCTTTGCTCGCAATCGATTCCGTTGCTGATTGTTGTGCATTTAGAGTAAATTGGAAATATCGTATGACGATCCCAAGGCGATGGGTGATCTTGCATTCAGATATGTGGAGGGCCTACAGTGGGTGATGCACTACTATTACGGGGGGGTTGCATCGTGGGGCTGGTTCTACAACTACCATTACGCTCCTCGAATCTCTGGCAGGTCTTTTCGAATTTTCATTTTGCGTCATGTTTTGACCGCGCCCGTTTTTACAGATTTACGAGGGGTTGATCAAATGAAATTTGATTTCCAGCTCGGGACGCCGTTCAAACCGTATGAACAACTCATGGGCGTGCTTCCCGTAGCCAGCATGGAGCATATTCCGATGGCTTACCGGGTTAGTGCTCCTTCATTCCCAACCTATTCTTTCTATACTAATTTTCCTTCCGAACGATAGGATCTGATGTATGACCCAAATTCGCCCATCCTTGATTTCTACCCCTTGGAATTCGAGCAAGATCTCAATGGAAAGAAACAAGACTGGGAAGCTATTGTTAAAATTCCTTTCATCGACGAGGCCAGGTTGATTAAGGCCATGGCATGTACGAACGATCATTTTCATCTCTTCTCATAATCGCTGATGTCAGATTTGCAGCTCGCGAACATCGATTAACAAAGGAGGAGCAAAAACGAAATTCTCAAGGAACGAGCACAAAGTTCCGATACAACGCAGGCGAAACTACAGTCTACCCTTCTTCGCTTCCTGGATTCTTCCCCCCATTATACCGATGTGCTTGCATCATGGAGCCATTCGACCTACCTATGCTCGATGGCCTCCATCTCATCCCGGGCCTCCGTGAAGGTGTTGCTCTAGGCGTGTCGGCCCTGGCAGGATTCCCTTCCTTGAAGACCCTTCCGCATACAGCGGCGCTAGGCTACCACGGAGTCAACGTCCACGGAGCGGAGAGTCGGAACAAATCCATGATTGTGCATATCCAAAACCCTTACGAGAACTTGAAGACGGAGGATATAGCCAAGAAGATCATCGGCCAACGCATGTTCATGAATTGGCCATTCCTTCAGGAGGGGCAGGTGGTCGCTGTTTCGGACTCTCTATTTAAGTATGAGATGATGGTGGTTACTCCTGGGACGCCTGCGAGGGTGATTTCGAACCCGCATGCCCCGCAAGGGTTAGGCCATTGGAAGATGAAGTCGGAGCGGATCGAGCAGTACTATTCCAAGCGGTGCGGTGTTATTACGGGTAATGTTGACATCCTGCTCCATGTTAGGCCCTTGAAAGGTGCGTTTTATGCTCCTCCTTTGAGCTTGGGGGTTGTAAGTTGCTTACTGGTGTCTAGGTCTAAAACGCCTTGAATCTGGTGCATTTGTCAAGGATTATGAAGGGCCTAACAAGGAAGTTGAGCAGGCAGTGCAGATGTGTCTATCCGAAGTTATATCAGAAGACCCTCGTTATCTTGAACGAGAAGCGCCACCGCTATCCGAAGAGTTCCCAGATGGCAGCAAGATCTTCTTTTTGGGAGAACATGCCTATGGTGTCGCTGCGCAAGTTTCAGCGACGACAAACACAACATTGTCTGTCATTCTCGCGGTTCGTCCAATTTAATACTGTCCGACCTTCGGACGTTGACGATTGCTCCTAACGTTATCTTTAGTTCTTCCCCTCTGAGCTGGCCGAGAATGAGAAGTTCAAGGCTGTCGTCAATAATCGCCAGCAGAGCCGTTATTATCCCTCGTTCAAGGCGGCGGAGCAAGTCGGCATCACCGGCCGGGCCTTGGGCAAGATCACCTCCAGTTTTATGGTTATCACATCTGATAACCAGAAGACGAACCTCGGTCTCAGTCTCAAATTCGAAGCCAAAGCTCTGAAGGTCATCGACTACTCGCGCAAGGAAGGTCGTAATTGGGATTACAGTCAGAAAGCCGTGGACCTGCTCAAAGAATACAAAGCAAGAAACTTGTCATTCCTGTTGCCTGTTTTTGTTGCTGATACTGGGTTGGTAGGAAACGTTCCCTGATGTTTTCCGTGTTCTCGATCGGGGTGGGGATGGTAAGAACTTTCGGTTCTAGGCCTGAACCAGCAGAGCTGATCTTTGGAGTAGCGATGGCAAAAGCGTCGGAAATATTTTCGGGTCCTGATCCTGATGGCAAGGTGAGGGAGATCAAGCACTGGCTCAAGGCGAAGGGCGTTCGCGATTTCGAGCCTGTGTCTCTCTTCTGTGATCAATTAACGAAGGTGGGATGGAAATAGTTGTCGGCATTTCTTGTTTTTCATTTATATCTTTCAGGAAACTGTGGCCGAGATTGAATCTTTGGCGGACAACTTCACCAAGATCAAATCTCCTGCGCAAATCAAGAAGGCCATCGTGAAAGGAATTCCTCGGCAGGCAGTCCTGAAGCCTGCTCATGCTGTGTACCGTCTTCAAAATCAACATTTTGCGCTTGGAGATCGCGTAACGATGGTTCAAGATTCCGGTGGTGTTCCACTATCAGTAAAGGGTGTTGTCATCGGACTTAACGCCAAGACCATGGACGTGGTATGGGACGTTCCGTTTATGTCTGGAGTGACATTGGGCGACCGGTGAGAATCTATTCTTATTCCTTCTGCTCCGCGAGGTATTGATGCTGCGCCGTCAGCTGCTCGCAGTATCGTGGCTCAACTGTCGAGTTCAACACTTGCCTGAACCTGAGCAATCCTCAGTTCGTTTCCTCGACAAATCCGAAAGCACCACCTCCTGTTCGGAATGAAGTCCCTTTCAAACCGCGGTTTGGACCCCACCCAGCTATAAACCCAGCACCGGGCCAACAATCTGCTGCTGGATTTCGACCAGCGCCTCCGTCCTGGTTCGTTATCTTCTGTATTTCTATGACGAGATGTTCAATTTCTTGTAGTCAACCCACCAACGTGCACATCATGGCTAACCCGAATAGAGGCGGCAGGGGCGGCTTCCAGAATGGTCGTGGAGGTCCTCCTTCCCATGCTCAAACCACTGTGACTCCTGGTACCGCTGTGGAAACCGCGACCTCTGGAACAGCTGTGCCGCCAACAAACGGTGTGCATGTGCCCCCGGCTGCCAGTGGTGGTAGAGGATTTCCTCGTGGGGGACGTGGTGGTTTCGTTCCAGGGTACCGTGGCCGTGGTGCTGCTCTCAACGGCGATCGTGGGCGAGGTGGTCCTCCTAGAGGGTTTCGGGGAAGGGGACGAGGGTCATTCGCAGTTCCCTTACCATCTTAGGTGTTGTACGTGCATAAGTTATCTGATTCGACCATCTTATTGTCCCTGAGCTCAACGTAAGGATATGAATCTGACACAATGACCCTACCTTCCAACATAAGGCGACCCCATCACAATCCTTGCTTTGAAAAGCGCGTTTCTTGGCAGTCATGACTGGGTCGACATAAGTTTGGAGTACAAGTCAATATTGAAACCGGTGTCATCAAAGAAGCGACGACAAACAGGGCGAATTCTGGATTTCTCTCATGACGACCTGTCATTTTGGAAGATAGTGAAGTACAAATAAATTCCCAATACGGTGCTACTAATTTAAAATCCTTCACACGCAAGTCAATTCGATTGGACAGAGCCAACACAGAGCCATATGTATCAAAATACTTTGGCAGTTGCAATGACGAATCTTGTTCGCCTCCCTAAATTAACAAAGCCGCGAACTCTCATGCCTGCACCTCTACACTCAAAAGCCAACCACAGGCGACCTCCTTTGGTTAGCCCACGCCTTCCAATCAAGCTTCGCGCTCGCGCTAGGCGATGTCTTCTGAACATACTCCCCCGAATGTCATTCGACTAACCCGACCTCAAAGTCCACCACATGGTGAACCAGATCCCACGTCACCAAGTCAGGAAGGAGATCCTTTCAGCTCAAGACAAGGGAGCCCCCATCGTTACCCTTCCAACATCGACACTGGGACGGGAAATGTACTGCATGCCAGTCCAAACCCTCATCTATCGCCTTCGACAAGCGTGGAGAAGCATGGGGACCGCGATAGAGAGAGCCTCGTTGCTCTTCAAGATAACACCGGCATTGGAGCTGGCCAGCCCATACCACCTTTGCCTGTTCGTCTTCCTGAAGGGGGTCCATCTATCAGGAGACAGCGCACCACGGATACTCGCATGTCTGCTGCCCGACGATCGAATATCGATTGGATCGTTCCTATCGATGAAAAGGATGTAGGGATACCTCCCATTTCAGTTCTACCGACCTTCACTCAAATGTTTCTGAGCAGCCGCTGACCCGTGCCCTGACTGTTGGACAACGTCTACAACCAACGTTGGACGTGGCTATGGCAGAGAAACAAAAATATGAAACGAAAGCAAGGATGACGGGTTACGCTCTGAATGCCGCCATCGGTTTACAAGTTCTATTCGGTTCGCTTACAACGGGGTTGTCAGCTGTCGCGACCACAGGGAGATCGGTGGGTTCTTTCTTTACCCTCGAATTAAATGACTTACCTCATACATATCTGTCAATTTTCAGGCAGCAGTTCAAACGACCATCCTTGGTGAGTATCCCTCTCTGGGTAAATGACATCGTCAGTTGAGCCATCGGTCAGGCGGACTGTCGACTATTGTTGCTTCGTACCTCGCCCGTGCAAGAGGCTCAAACGAACCAGAGCTATCAATTACGCGGGTTAAGGATCTCGAACAATTCATCAGAGAATGCAAATCTTTCCAAATGGACAAGGGCCACGTCGTCGGGGATGAGTACGATGAAGAGCTGGAGGCAAAACGGCGCCGATTTGAGGAACTTTTAGGCAATGCCAATGGGTACGCAGCCGTACTTACTCCATTACAAAATATTTGCCTAACGCAGATCTACAGCGAACGAAGGCTGTCGCCGGTGTAAAACTGGTTTTTATTCGCTTCCTACCTTCTAATCACCTTGCGTATACCATGCACTGTTTGCGGAAATCCTTTGCTACTGTATATGCATACCCACGTACTATATTCTCATGTCCTCTTTATTTTCTCCTTCCTATTCGAATGGACGCATTACGCTCACATGAAAACCTTTCCGTAAACTAACAGAAAAGCTCCCTCCGCAAGCTTTCCATCTGTCAAATGGGTGCTTCCTCTCGCTTGTCCAGACGGGGCCCGGGGGTTCCCAGACGTCGCTCAGAACATGGGAGACAAGGCCTTCCATCGATGTCAGCAAGTACCGTGTTATTCTGGCCATATAACATCCGGACGTCGCCTGTAGGCGGAGACTAAGTGGTGGCGATTTGCAAGCGGAGCTGGAGTGGCAGCGAGCGCGGTGGGAATAGAACAACCTTTTCACTGTTATCACAATTTTTCCCAAATGAACAACGCGTCCATCGAGTCCACTCAGGCTAAGCAGCAGGGAACGTTATCGGTTGCACAGAGCGGCAAAGCTGAAATTCAACCAAACACTCAAGCCTCGGCTTGAATCTTCCTGTATCTGGGCGCTTAATCAGGTGGTACTTCCCGAGGGAAGTGGGGAAATACTTTTCGAAAGCGTAAGATCCTGAGCAGTGAGCGCTAGTGAGTGAAGACGACGACGGTCTCTGAAAATTGCGCTTGCATTCAAAAAAATCGTTTCGTGTCCCCTTTGATAAATTCAACATCTGTGAACTGAGTGAGAGAATCAGCGATCATGACAACAAGAACCTTTGCGAATGGGGAACACAAAAAAAGCGCAAGCAAAAAAGTCTGACAAGAGTGGGACTTGAACCCACGCCACATTACTGTGATGAGAATGAACCTGACTAAGCAGGTAAGCTCAGAAAGCTTGAGTCACACGCCTTAACCGCTCGGCCATCTTGCCATACAAAGGCGTTGTATTTGGACATCCATAGCCTGCGGATCATCCGCCTTCTCAATCATTCACAAGTCCGACGTCGCGTTGCCCTCACCGCACGGTTGAAACAAATATATGTATAATTACTGAGCAGTCACCAAGAAGCCTGTAACTATACATTAACGTGATCCAAATGTACGTTCCGGTCGTGTACAAAAAGTCTAGGGTATAACCGTGTTCCCCGTACGATTTCGAATGTCCTTCAAGAATTTAACCAGATCCGTCCCCCCCGTTCCCTTTACTCCATCACTCTCCATTGCATTTCCAACGCTTACGTCTCGTCCAAGGGCAGCGGCCTTCGCTCTTCTAGCCGGGCCGAGAATGTAGAGTGCTGCGATAATCATGTGCGCATCGCGGAACTCCTTCAACGCCAGAACTGCATTATTATACGCCTCCAATAATCCCGTATCATGCGCTTCCATTACAAAGGCGCGTAGCGGGCGCGGATTCGCTTTGATATGATCGAGGAATAGCCGGTGGTTTCGGGGCATGTATAACTGCATACGCGACATGAACGAAGGCTGATCTGAAGTGCTGCGGTGCTCCACGCCCAAAAAGATGTCGAGAGCGTGTATCATGGCGCTTTGGCCTGCGCTTGGACCTGACAACTCCATGGGAATGTTGAGATGGAAATCCTCCTCGTCGGCGCCTTCGAAAATCCATTTCCTCTTGTTCTCGGAAGAGTCCTCGCCCCTGAGCCATGGGCGTACCTGGTTATAGTAGATGTCCGGATTGCAATGTTCCTTGACGGAGAGCAGGATGGTTTTGAGTTCGGCGATGATTCCAGCTATGGTATGGAGGTAGTCTTTGATCCGGCGGACCGCAATGACGTCTCCAACGAATGTTTCGTCCATTGTCAATCGCATGAGCTCCAAGATCTCCACCCCACGCAGTTCGATACGCGCGGAGCACAGATAAAACTCCTCTTCGTCTATCAGCCTGGTGAACATAGTCTGCGTGTGTATATTGCTCGCGGTCGGGATGTCACCCTCGGACGTTGGCGGCGTCCTGAAATCCCAGTTGTAGAGAACTGTGTCGGAGAAGGTGAGAACAGGCGGGATGTCGAGCTCCTTCGCGATTTGGAGTATGGGTATGGAAATAGAACGGGGTATCGTGACTTCTTCGGTCGGTGGCAGGGTCTGGACGTAGAAATGCAGAATGAACGCAAGAACAAGATGCGCTCGTCGAAGGAAAACAGGCGAGTCTCCTAGGCCACTAGTAGGAACCACGGCCAGCTTCAAAGGTCAAAAATACGAGGTTGGATATGATCCGGGAAGGGGGATTCAGTATGGTTGCGCACCTTGCGTACTCGATCGCGCCATTGCTTCGATGCTGCTGCTTCCGCTTCGGTGAGGCCGACTTTATCACCCAGCTGGAGCTTTGCGGCGACTGCAGTGTCGAGGACCGCTTCCCATGTTTCCCATTTTTCTGGTAATCGAGCGAGCGGTGGTTGCGGCGCCATGAACCCAGTTCGTTGGTCGACATCGAAGACGTGGGCGACGGGAAATGGATTCGGTGTTTTGAGTTGTTCTAGTGCATCTGCCATGAATGATTCGACGGACAGTGTAATGGAGGTAGGTCTATGTGGCTCTATAAGTTTATCAGAATGAATAACAGTAAGAGGATAAGGGATTGAAAGAAAACGATTAAAAACGGTGGGCGCGTCGGGTCTTACCCGTCCTTGTCGCGCATCATATCAGTTTATGGTCAAGAGTTACGAGGCATCAGAAGGAGATACCAACGTACATACTGTATGGATTATATTGGTCTGAGCCCTCAGGGTTCTTGGGTCCAAGAATCCTCACTTGGTCTTCTAGAACGTCAATAATCACTATGTCATTTTGATGGGCACGGGAATATGGCCATTTCTGCAGCGCACCCCAGAGTCAACTGGTTGGTTAGAAAGTAAATGGCGAATATAAATCAGGCTACCTTCCCCCCTCTGAGACCATTGACCATTGAATAGGAGTTTTTGAGAAGCGGTGAATCGAACAACGTAGTTACTAGAAGATTGCGCCACGCTCGATGAGCAGCGGTCAGCACGAGGAGAAGGGCCAGTATCGCGGAAAACATTTTAAACCGGCTGTAAAGATTGCACTTCCCTCAAAATTCAAGCTTCAAAGCTTCAAGGTCGACAAGAACAAGTAGTCTCTTGAAACTGAGGGCCTCCTGAGTGGCAAGCAAATTCTAACTCTAGAACCAGCCCAGCGGGAGAGCGTTCCACCTTTTAGATGGTCCTGCGCATGCATTGGCTTATCATTTTCCTACAAGATTGCTGTTAGATTCGCCAAGTACGGTGGGTTGCTAGAAGTAAACATCGCAGGTTGAAAGATAAGACGGTTCGGTTGAAGTCGGCGATATCATGGCAGATGTAAGCCATTGGTGATCATTGATCCGGAATCACGCGAAAAGCCGGAAGTAATCTGACCAGACGCTGATAAGATGCTTTATAATTAGATTGCTCAGAAATTTACTCCGTTGCCCATCTTTCGCCCTCTCCTCCATGTCGCAGCTAGATTCCAACCACTTCTTGTCTCTTCCTCGGCCAGGTATCTTCATTGGGCCGCCAGAAGGAGTTCCGGATACCACTACCCTCGCTGCGCACGATTTCGATGTCGACACTCGTACCGGCTTCATGCCACCCCAGATACCGCTAATCCGCCTGAATTCTGAATGGGAGCCATGGGAAGTAACTTTGGAGGATGCCATCTCCCGAAAGTTACAGCTCGGTGATAGAGTCGATCTCGAGGAATCAGAAAAGTTGAAGTCGGAGACATGGCGAGAGCGGGTTAGAGCCGTAAGTGCCTTAATTCCATAATTTCAGGCCTTTTTCTGATACACGATTTAGCTCCCAATTCTGTCTATCGATAACCTGAAAAACCGAGAAACTGATTTGCGCCGCGCGCATCAGGTTCTTGGATGGATCATGCATTTTTACGTCCACTCGCTCCCCCCTGCTGAACCTATCCGGATACCCCCACCTATCACACTACCACTCCTCCAAATATCGGCTCAACTCCAGTTACCCCCAGTTTTGACATATTCAGACGATGTTCTCTACAACTGGAACCTTGATAACCCCAGCAACGAGGAACTACCGACGGAATCCACCATCCGTTGCCAAACGACGTTCACATCAACAAATGATGAAGCCGAATTCTATCTCGTCTCCGGTCGTATGGAACTCGCTGGTGTGGATGCTTTGGAACTGATGCGTTCCACCATGGATGAAGCCTTCGTTGGCGACGACATCGCTATTCGCCGAATTACCGACTACCTTCGCCAGCTCGGTGAAATAATTCACCGCCTGCGCACCATGTTACTTGAAGTCAAGAATGGCTGTAATCCTGATGTATTTTACCACGATGTTCGACCATGGTTCCGAGGTGAAGATTCGCAAAGTGGGCGAAAGTGGGTCTTCGAGGGGATCGAACAGGACCCAACACTTGCCCTCCCCACAGAACTCTCTGGACCCAGTGCCGGCCAAAGCTCGCTTATCCACGCCCTGGACATTTTCCTGGGCGTCGATAGGTACTCCCATGGCAAAGAAATCACGGGCCACTATCCCACCGCCTCTGACGAGGAATCGCGCGCGCGGGCATCCGCCTTCTTGAAGCGTATGCAGCTCTACATGCCTCGACACCATCGTGCATTCCTCAATCACCTCGCTAACAATCCTCGTCCACTTCGGGACTTTGTCTTCCGCTCCGCGGCTGCAGACCCGCCTACGCCAGAGGGGAATGCCATCCTGGAGGCGTACAACGCGGCCGTCATGGCATTGAAAGAATTTCGCGACGCCCACATGATCATCGTCGCACTTTATATCATCATTCCTGCGCGCAATCCTCGCAAACAACGGACGGTGGACACAGGGTCACAGGTGGAATCGGATTACGTAGCTCCCACCACAGAAACAGTTCAACAGAAACCCCTCTTAAAGGGCACAGGTGGAACTGATTTGGTGCGCTTCCTCAAGAGCGTTCGCGACCAAACGAAGAGTGCTTTCATGACACTTTGAATACCAAGGGCCGAGCGCTATTATTATTCAATCTTTTATCTCGGATGTGTAACATTTATTATTTAGATACAAAACAGTTTTGATCCTTATTGTTGCGACACGGACCAGTTCAATGTGGTCGCGATCGGAAAATTCGCGCGACATGGGCGCTTACCACCATTCGAGGCTTGCTTCGGACATGACTATCTATCAGCCGCCCAAATGTACCGAGACCGAGTCCAGAATTTCGCATTGGTATGTAGTTCGTGGTTGAATAAAATTCGACCATCTGAGTGTGAGTGGAATTGGCCAGTTAGTTGAACGTTTGCATTGACGGAACACATACATTTACAAGAAAAGACAGACGTACGAAGAATATCTGGGCTAAAACGCAAAAGGGGACAATGTCATCACGTTCTACGTGCTATGTAAAAAATAAACATTTTACTCTCCTTTCGTAAAAACAGGTACGCATGCAGCATGCCAGACGGGCTGGGTTGCCCTGCAATTTGTGGGGGCGGTTTGAGAATTCCTAGTGTTCTTTTGGGCCCTCGATATTAAGTTCGAAGCCCGATAACCCTACCAGGGATTCTCTTAACTGATCGATTTCGGGTTTATCTCCCACCCCGATGTGTAGCAGATTAACGACCTCTATGAGACGAGAAGAATCACGGAGAAGCGATTCATTCCTCCTTGACCTCACCATACCTTCGAAAAGATCGGGTATGTAGGCGTGGAGATCCATGAAGATGTCGATGGAGAATTTCTTTAGAGCGGGGAGGACGTCGAGGGAGTCTGGCTCGTATGTGGATCGATGTAACATGCCCACGATCTCAGTTTCTCGGACTGAGGGTAACCTGATATACAACGACTGCAGCGCCTGACAGCCTGTGATGAAGCTGACGAGATCATGCGGGACCACCTCCAAGTTCATCAGCGTCAGATCTGTCAGACCCTCGCCTCGATGCGGGGTGAGGGCGGTCGAATATAAGATAGGGCTCGGCATATACAAGCCATCGATCGAAAGCTCGGTTAACGTCTGCTTGAGCCCGCCAATATGGGTTCCCAAAAAGTCGAGATTCGTTCCGTGCATTATCGGGAACAAAGTAAGGTGACGGATTTCTTCGAGACGTACGGGGGTGGGTGTCGAATCAAGGTCGTTAATGTTGTGACCGTAGATGGTGAATAGCCCTGTGACGATACGAGGGCAGAAAGCGAGTTGCTGTAAGAACTCGCTGGGCGTGAGGCTGTAGCCTTGGAGATCTAGATGTACCACGTTTCGCAATGTGGGGATGGGGGATATCGAGCGCGGGTGTTCTATTGGACCTGGGTTGAGGACGAGTTTGCGGACAGATTGGGGTAATTGGAATGGTGGGTCCATGGTGGTGAGAAGGGGATGTTGGTGGAGGTAATAAGTTCGACAATAATTGAAGCTGATTAGGTTGGTGAATCGTCGACTGTTGTCGCTGACGACTTGCATGATTCTTTCGCCCCATAACGCAGGAGATTGGACTGGGGGTGTGAGCATCATTCCTGGGTGCACCCGGTCGTCCGCGACAGAAATAACATGGAATCGACTAGCCTTTCGGGCGATGTAGAATAGTAAAGCGTTGAACTCGTCTCGTATTTCAGACCCCACCCCTTTACTCGGCATAGACACCTTCAGCACAAAGGTTAACTGGCGAGGCTTAGCCCTTTTGAACCAACGCTTCACCCCGGATCTTAATAACATGGGCTTTTTCCCCTCGGAGAAGTGAGCGAAGAGCGTGGTCCAGAGCGTTTTCATGGATAGAGCATACGCTCTCCATTGCGAAGAAACCTGACATAGGACCAGCGGCGCTTCCCGTGTCGTCGGGTGACTGGACTCCCCGGGGCTAGGGAGACAGTGCAGGAAGATGTTTTCCCAGATTTCTATCGGGACAGCTAACCCAAAGGTCGTTGTAATTGAGAAGGGTCTGATCCGATGCACTGAACGTTACTCACCGTCGATTTTACGAGTGGAGATCACATTTCGGCGTGCACTGCGTTTGCGTCTTGCCGATGAGGAACTCTGCTGCGAATGAGACTGCATATTCTCAAATTTCGTGGATGAATCCCTGTAGAATCAGTCTATCATAAATGTATGGCTTGCAGGAAAGCGATGGAGTGGGCGGGTGGATGAGCATCAGAAGAGGTTCGCTGGGTAAATATAAAGATCTTTTCATCAGGCCTCGAGGCGCAAACCCATATTTTTGCAAGTTTCCCACAGGCTGTGCGGAGGATCGGAGAAGAACAGGAGGACTGGAATAAAAGCAGTGTGTTGACACGTCAGGCCATCATCCATTCATCCGGCTTTGTCCATGGATGGCACTCCGCACAGGTTTCGTGGAGAAAGCACGACGAGCACTTTATTTCCAAGACGAGGAAAACCGCGAAACCAGTCTAACTTCTAGTTGAAATCTTTAACCATCTGATGTCCTTGTGCAGATGGCTCGAAACAGAACAAGGGCTAGAGACTGGAACAGACTATAAAAAGCAGTGTCGGCATGTCGGACCTTCATTTGTTTTCAAGGAACGTCCACGTTTATCCCTGGGCGTTAATTCTACACCTCACAAAGGTTGAACGTACAAATACCATTCTGGTGACTGCCCTTGGGCCACACAGGTTTCATAGAGAAAACATGACGAGCACTTCTTTGCAAGCCAGAGAAAAAACAGCCAAGTCGAGCTAGTCGGACCCATCAAAATCCCACAAAGTGAAATCTTATCCATCTGATACGTCCTCGACCCAATAAATGTGCAGACAGTTCGGAACAGCACACGAGCCAGAGATTGAATAGATTATAAAAGAAAAGCAGTGCTAACATGTCGGAGCATCATTTTTTTTCAAGAGGCGTCTAGTTTTGTCCATGCGTGGCAATCCGCACAGGTTTCATGGGGAAAGTATAACGAGCACTTTATTCCAATTTCCAAGCCTAGGAAAACAGCGAAAATGAAGTTCTAACCTCTAGTTGGACCCACCGGCCCCCACGGGTGAAATCTTTATCCATCTGATACGCCGGATGTTGGGTCCTTGAACCGGGAACAGAACCAAAACAGCAACGAGGCAAGGCAAAGGCAGGGCAAGCCTGGCAAGGTACTGGTCTATGTACTCAGTAAGGGAACTACCCATTTGGGCCCGTCGGCGGATTGCGATCATTAAAGGGTCAAAGGGGATCCACTTTTGGAATGGCAGGGATTGGAATCATTGGATTGGCATGCAAGTCGAGGATACTTGGAAGATGAAATCAAGTCAAGTTACAGGTGACATGAACACTTGACATCTTCCAGCGGTGATGAAAGGCCCAGTGACCAAGTTGTAATTCTGGGGTGCAAGTGCGATTTTGGAACCCACAAAACATCGGGGAGCGGCTCAGTCCCAAAAGGTTGGAGATTTCAAAACAAAGAAAAATTTCCGCTGATTATCAACGGACCACATGTCAGGGCCCTAGGGAAATCTCCCCCGTTGAGATGTGACTGCCCTGAAATACAAAGGCTTGAGTTGTGGGTTCACGCAACGTGGCTGCGATGAACGCGGTTGCTAGTGCTTCGTGGCAAAAGTCGTCCATAGAATAGATGTCGTGGGCAATCCAGGGATGGGATAGGGAATGCTCCAACTGAAATGAACCGTGGCAAAGGGACGTGAAACGTTTTCGTCATGTGTGTGTCCAGAGTAATATAATTCCAGAACAGAGATAGAACCGATCGTCTCGTCATTCCTGTTGAAAGCAGAAACATGCAAGAAACATGTAGAAGCCGTCAGTAAAAAAAATTGCGCCCTTGTCGTTGCCTTGTCGGGCTTGTGCCACCGAATGTCATCAATGTGACCACAGAGGACTAACAATACCTGAATATCAAAGACTCCGTTTCGAGATATTTTTTCGAGTAGCGCTATGCGTTCGGAGTAGCAGTCCAGACGGTATGTAGAGGCCGGTTGATAAAAGGAAAGCAGGAACACCCAGTTATTCCGATAGCCCGGTGCGGATCAATCGTACGGCTCCGAGATGGGGCCCTTATCCATACCGGCTCGGAGGAATTCCTCAAGAAATTTTCAAAGAACGATTTTGGGGGAAAAACGAGCCAAATTTCTGCCTTCCAAGTTCTGAAGGAAAGAGTAAGTAATGCAGAACCAGTTGTTCGACTTACAACATTGGAGTCTGTGGTCAGCTTGTAAAAAATAAAGGCTGCGTTGACGCAGAACGGAGATAAAGGTGATACTGATACGCGTTCAAGCACATTCAGGGCCGTCCGCTCGGCCTTTGTTTTTGGGATTCAAAGAAAATGCCTGGATAATCAACAAAGTTGAACAAAGTCAAAGCCCAGAACGCAATTGAAGTGTTGTGTTGTCGCCTAGGTAGCATCGCAACTCAGACCTTGTTTATTTAGAGTTGTGCTATCGCTGAAGGGTGATATCGGACCTGGGCTGTGAGAATTCTGTATCTGTGAGCGAGAGCCACGAAAATGACCTTGGTATGAGAGGGCGTAAATTAGGCGAACTCATGGTACCTCTAATTGTCTTTTCAGTCTTGAAAAGGAAGTGTCGCGGGAAGTCTCACGCTTACAGCTCTTTTGTTCAAGGACCACATGATTGAAGATGACACCGTCATAGCTTCTTTCAACTATTGTCTTGCACCTATTGAGAAAGAAGCCCGATCTGTACAGTTCATATCCGTATTGTCTGCAGGCAGACGTGGGTGCCTTATCTCCATCGAATACGGCAACAACAAAAAGGATTTCGAGACAAAAACAACAAAAGCGGTGCAGGGAGAACAACAAGCGCAATACCTCCGGCCGAACTGGAGCTCCTTTGTCCCCTCTCGACTGCCATGAACAAAAGAGAGCGGCCTCCCAAGCTGACAATCCGTCCCAAACTGTACTTCCGGACGGAGGTCATCTCCCGAGGTTTTTTGTTTTCGGACCTCGTCCTCCAGATTCCATCTGGCTCCCAGATCTTTCCTTTCAGATCCATGCAAGACGCAAATTAACCGAAGCATCCAACTCTCCACATTCCTATATAACACCTAACAATGCTGGTCCATTTCTGACTCGAGCCTCCTTGGTTTTGACCCTCCTGACCATCCCGTCCTTCCATAATATACCGGAACACCTCCCGACGCGATGACGACCTACTACTCCCAACCCGCAGCCGCCAACTACAACACGGCCCCCCTCCACACACAACGACAACGCGGGTATCGCATCTGCGACCAATGCGGAACAGTCGAGACCCCAGCTGTGAAATTCAGATTATGTGGGGGATGCGTAAGTAATTAAAAACACGCGGTCCTTTGTCAATGCTCACGATAACTTCCTTTCATAATCTTTTAGATGACCACACAATACTGTGTACGTTGCTATTCGTCATTCTTTTCGATGACTCAACTAAACAAATGTTTTTCTAGTCACAAGATTGCCAAAAGGTCCACTGGCCATCGCACAGAACCATCTGCCAACACACCGCCTCGCAGGTCAAACAAGCCTCATCGAATCCTGCTGCCAACGGTTACACCGACGAGAACGTTGCCAAGAACCTTCGCAAGTTTACTTCGGCACACTCTGCACTCCTTGGATGGGCTGGCTTCCAGGCTCTCCAACTGAAACGCGTACCCGCCAACGTTAGGCAGAACGCCCTCCTCATCGATTTGAGCTACCACAACCACGTAGAATCCCATCGTCGGTGAGTACGCTCCATTATGGGCTTAGCCCAATATTCATCATCATTCCATGTTCCTAGATTCTCCATTTCCTCGACCCATATTGTTCCCAGGACCTATATCCGGGATCCCCTCGTCATCGCTGACATTCAGCGCCGTGAGGAGCGCTGCCGACAAAACGGCGGCATTGGTACTCTTGTTGTCATCATTCAATGTGGCTCCACCTCCCAAGTTGTACCTGTCGAAGTCGACCCACCTGCTAAAATCGCTTGGGATTCTCGCGACGACTGGGCTCAAGTTCTCGCTCACTTCGTTGAGAGCGGCCGAACGGACTTCAAGCCCATTTCTTCAACCCCAAGAGGGTGAGCTTTGGTTTCTCATTCCAGAAATTATGACAGATCGTTAACCAGGCCTCCCCGTCGATTCTCAGGGTTTATTATGGATGAGCTCATCCTTCATTTCTTGAAGATCCGGCGCCACGTCTCATCTTCCTCACGCAAATCTTCAATTCATTCCACGATTCCATTTGTCGACTCCTAGACGAGACAAGCACTGTACCATTACCAGCATCCACTCATCCACACGGCATACGACTCATACACATACCCGCGACGTGGATCGCCGCACCCTGCATTCATACAGACCTACGACCTGCACGAGCTATCACTATTCCCCAATTCCGAATCTTGCCTTCCTCTGCGGCGGATCTCACGTTAACGTTAACGCCATATACGCTTGCCTTTCGTCCACCACTTTTTCCGTCACCTTCGTCCGGTGACTCGGAAAATATTCCATAGCATCGTTCATCCATCATGCACATATCATCAATTCGACATCATGTCCTTTTTGCTTTCGTATTTTCGTTCACGCCAGGTTTCACGCCCCCCTTCAGCACATACCCCCAATACCCCCAAATAACCCACTACTATAATTGGCGTTGCCCGCGCTCCCAGTAATTAGTGCATTATCATTATTTGCTTTTCTTCGTTCCTTCGTTCGTTCGCACCACACTTATTTACGCACTTCATTATGTACGATTTATCAGTACTATTTTTTGTTTGCACTGATCTAGTATCATTGCGAGCTCCGATATGAATGACCATGACTTGACGTCAGACACATATACCCACGCAGATTACCACCCCTCAAAGCCCGTATAAACTCAGAAGCTGGTGCTCATTCGTTCACTCATGTCGGCGCTTGATCGCTCGAGGAATCATGTGAAGACGAGGTGCCGTGTACGTCGGATTACGAACTGTCGATGATCGCGGGCGCCCCTGACCGACAGTTATCTCTTGTGGGCTGGTGCACAAGGGCGCTTATAAACTTGTCTCTCATTCGTTGATTGGGTTAGTCTCGTACCAAGACTCGTCCATGCTTGTGTGAGGGCATTTGATGAAGCCTACATTCGGTCGTTCGACTGGGATAGAAGAGGCCTGCAGTGCACTTGGGGGTCAACTGAGCACCTGACCGACAATTATCTCTTGTCATGTATCTAATGTTCGCGGAACGGGGGGTTAAAGTTGGGGATGGGGGCTTGACTCAAATAGTTTAAGGGCGCTTGCAATTGTCCATTTTTGAGTTCGGGATCTCCCTTGAATGCTTGGAGGCACACATTGGGATATGTATATTAAGTATATAAATTTGTCTATTGTCATTCTTGGAGAGCGGAACCGGGGTTTGGGGATGCTTGACCCAAATTTAAGGGCGCTTGTGCATTTTCGAGTTCCGGATCTCCGTCGGGAATGGTGGGTGGCATACATTGGATAAATTCGCCTCAATTCCTGAATTCTAATATATATATTGAGTGCCCACCAAGATCAAAATTCAAAATGGAGGCGCGGGCCCTTCGCCTGTCATGGTCATGAAAGCGCTTGTCCTGGTAAATTAGCTTGAGGTTAAGAGCTGTCAGGGATGCCCGGACAGTGGGACTCGGAGCATTCGGGATCCAGATAAGCCATCCCAGGTCACAGGAAAAAACTGGGCTTTCCAAGTCGGGCCAGAGGTAGAATTTGACAGTGGTTATAACATCTTTCCTCTTTTCCAATCGTTTATTGAACTTGGAATCTAAGTACTCGCAATGTTCACAGAATATTTTTATCTTATCTTATCTTATCTTATCTTGTCCGGGAAACGGAAGAATCTCGGTTAACAAGATTATCAACACCGATATATTTGCAATACCTCGATGGTTAGAAATTAGAATTATCTGTTCACTTGTGCTCTATGCTCACAGATCAGTGCTGGAGGCATGGTAGATCCAACGTTATCTTATCACTGTCAACATGTGCTGATGGCACAACGTTCCCAGGCTGTCTTTGTTGATGCCCTTCCCTGCTCTTCCACCAATTCTCTTGACAGCAAGAAGGCTCTGTGAGTATGATCTACTGAACGAACTATGGTTTACTCAGCGAACTCGTGGATTAATTATGTAGCATCTGGGAGCCGTCGACCTTCCAGGTTACCAAGTGGAATGATATCGAAATCAAATTAACGGATTCAAATTTCAAAAAAGGATCAATCCAACATAGGGAGAATCGCCGTGAACGTCCGTGATGTGGCTTGCTGGGTTGTGCCAAGGAAACGCTCCGTCTCCAGTAAGTGTTGGGGAGTACATGATTTCATTCGAATTCTTATGAAGCGTCG
This sequence comes from Hebeloma cylindrosporum, assembly GCA_000827355.1. Taxonomy (NCBI): domain Eukaryota; kingdom Fungi; phylum Basidiomycota; class Agaricomycetes; order Agaricales; family Hymenogastraceae; genus Hebeloma; species Hebeloma cylindrosporum. Next base: position 718,332 of record KN831782.1, on the reverse strand, counting down.
TCCCGAATGTAGAAAAACCAACGTCCAGGATTTTTCTGCCGTCGCTCGGCTGAGCACGAAAAGTGTTCCCTTTAATGAAAAGTCTTCCGACTATCTTCCAGATGCTCGATGTTCACATGGTGCTATTACGACCGGTGTTTTCACCCTGCCGCATTTGGGCGGCCTTGGTTTTTCGAATGTCAGAAATGTTGCTCAGTCCAACCCCCATCTCTCATCCTATTTTTTGAACTTTACCTTTCCTCCTTATCGCAATGGGCACGAGATGGGTTGTCGTTGACGACACCAACTCTGGGATTCGATATACGGGGCCCTGGTTTCAAGCGAACGGCCAGAACGATGATCTTGGAAACTTTGGACCGCCCTTCCTGAGGACATCACATGGAGTGAATGAAAATGCCAGCCTTTGCTATACGTTCACCGGTCAGTTGGTTTGACTGCCTATCAATTTTTAATTGGGGTTAACTGACCACCGCCCAGGTTCTAGGGTCATGGTTGTAGGAACGAGTAAAGTGACTCCCGTTGCTGGGGCGATGGATCCGTCATGGGAATGTTTTGTCGACAATGTCAGCATTGGTTCTAAGCCACCCATCAGCTTTCCCGAAAATAATTGGGTTTTCTGCGAAGCAAACTCGTTGTCCAATGGGCAACACACTATCACTGTCCGAGCCACCGTTAGGAACCAGAACACGTTCTGGTTCGACCGCATTCTGTATTCGCCTTCTTCGAGCGTGAATTTGGATACGTCCCTAATCTTGGTTGACGCCACCGATTCTTCTGTACAATACGGTTCTGGATGGCAGGATATGAGGGATATCGGGAAGCTGACACTGCAAGGAGGAGCGAAGGTGACCGTCACCTTCAGTGGTGAGTATTTCATTTTTATCGGACAGCAGAAATCGCTCTTACAGTTCCCAGGGACTTCATTGAAGTGGTTTTCCCTCATTCCAAGTGATATGCCGCATGCATCGACATCAGCGACGTACTCGGTTGATGGAGGGACACCGGTGACGTTTTTTCTGGCTGGACTGGCCGCTGGCGCCATGGAGCCATATAATCAGCTTTTTTTCGAGGCGTCGGGTCTAAGTGCAGGACAGCACCGAATAGAGGTGGTGCACGGAGGAAACAGCCAAACAACCCCACTTTCACTCAGCTACATGGTCATTCAAAATGCGCCTGCTCCTGCCGGAAGCGTCCCACCCCCTTTGCCGCCCAATGTGTCATCATCAAGCTCGGCTTCATCGCCAGCTTCGTCATCGAGCGGGTCTTCTGACTCGGCGGGGAGTACCACCTACGATAGCTTATCGCCCACTGGATTTCCAGGTTCTTCGAGCACGCCTGCACCCAGCAACTCGTCTGGGGCTGATGCATCCAGTCCATCATTTGGTGAGGAGCATAAAGGTGCTTCAACTGGCGCTATCGCGGGCGGGGCTGTGGGTGGGGCCGTTGTGTTAATTGCGTTGATACTCCTCTTGCTGCTATTGCGTCGCCGGAGAAAGCGAAATGCTATGGATCCCCAACTCAACCAGGAGAAATCTTCGCCCAACATCATCGAGCCGTTTAGCGGCCCTCCCAGCGCACCTGTCTCGTTCCCTGATGGGGGGTCGTCGTCTTATTCTCCAGTGCCTAACGGTCCCAGCCCTGGAGGCAAATCTGGACATATTCGTCAATACCCTTCCCAATCGACAGTTCCAACTGGTCCCCGGGCCCCGAGATCCCGCAATTCGGCATACTCATCCAGCCAAGCTTCAGGCTCGCTTGCAGACCAGAGATCGACGCCTGCAAATTCGACCTCTCAATTACTTGGGTCAAGCAAGGCGAGAGAAGCTGGAGAATTAGGGGACCTACCTCCGACAAATTTGGTGTCCGCTCAATCCGAAATCCCGGTGGCCTCTACTTCACAATCACCGAGTGCTACTGCGCCCCAACGCTTGATGCGGCATGAAGATAGTGGGATCCGACTCCCTCCTCGTGAAAGCATGCTGGAATTGCCTCCTATGTACACGCCGGACTGAATCTTCTTTATACAGGACGATAGGCACCTGGCATAGTGATACCCATACGCATTAGAATATTAATTTCACCTCGATGCCAATATCAACCTACATTCCTTACTAAATCAAGGGCTCATTGCAGAAAAAGCGGGTGCTCACACACGGCACCTCATTTCCTATCTAAGCGCTGGGCCTTGACGAATGCTTGGCGTGTACAACTGCATAAATCTCCGCTTTAAACTCGACGGAAGCGTCCTCCCTTCAAACCTTCCACTTTCTCAATAGTTCAGCCGTGTTTCAGCATGCCCCAGGCCCTCATAGACCATCATGCAGGCGCCAATTATCGCCAACGTGCGTGATTGATTGATTAGACACCATCAATGATGTACACACAGACTGAGATTTTGCCCTCTTCCACCAATACATCCATGATCCAGTCGGCAAGAAGCCTCGGTGCGTATGTTTTACTCAACACACTCGGGTCAATTAATTGGCATCCAGACAGCTCGAAAGTAGAACCTCTCCGGCCTCGAATTCCAAAATAGGTATCATCGAGGACTTCAAGTCGTTTTGAAATAGGAACCCTGATTCAACCATCGGTACCTCAGGCCTCAGGGATCGCCTTCATCCACTTTTCAAGAAGGTCGCGCAAAGGAAATGTTCTTCGACTTCAGTATATTTGCGATGTCCCGAATCCATACCAAGGGACATTCTGAATAGGGTCACATCATCCGCAAGTCCTACAGTCGCTCGGTGAACTGAAAACATAGGCGCGGTGCTCCAGTTTACGAATGAAGCATCTCCACCTCTCGAATCAGACGAAAACATGTTGCTATCGCGGCCGACATTTCGTGTGGGCGCCGGCCAAGGGGCCACGACTTTATGTTGGTATTCAGTCAAGTCTCAATCTGATATTCAGTGCAACCGCGTGTTATAGCCTATTATCCCTTGTCTTTATAATTCCTCCTACTTTGCCTTTCTAGCTTGTTGAAATGGGACGGGTTATCGTCGATGATACCGACTCTGGCATTCGATATACGGGCCCGTGGTTTCAAGCCAATGGCCAGAACGACAATCTTGGAAACTTTGGACCACCCTTCCAAAGGACATCGCATGGAGTGAATGAAGACGCCACCCTTTCCTATACGTTCACCGGTGAGTTGGATTGAGTGCCTTCTATTTTTTCTTGAGCTCAACTGACCAGCGCCCAGGTACTGGAGTTCAAGTTATAGGAACGAGCCAAGTTACTCCCTTTGGTGGAGCGACGGATCCGTCATGGGAATGCTTTCTCGACAACGTCAGCATTGGTTCGAAGCCGCCCATCAGCTTCGCCGAAAACAATTGGGTTTTCTGCCAAGCTGACTCGTTGCCCGACGCACAGCATAATATCACCCTCCGAGCCACTGTTAGGAATCAAAATACCTTCTGGTTCGATCGGATTGTGTATTCGCCTTCTCCAACGATGAATTTGGATTCTTCCCTTATTCTGATTGACGCAAACGATCCGGCTGTAACGTATGGTCCTGGTTGGCAGCTTATGAGGGATATTGGGACCATGACACAGCAAAGCGGAGCGAAAGCGACCGTTACCTTCAGTGGTGAGTATCTCTCCCATTTGGAACAGAATCGAGCTTACAATCCCTTCATTAGGGACTTCATTAAAGTGGTTTTCCCTCATTCCAGGCGATATGCCCCATGCATCGACATCAGCGACATATTCAGTCGATGGAGGCACCCCGGTGACATTTCTCCTGGCTGGCCTTGCTGACGGTGCCATGGAGCCATATAATCAGCTCTTCTTTGAAGCATCAGGTCTAACCGCAGGACAGCACCGAATAGAGGTGGTCCATGGAGGAAACCGCCAAACAACTCCACTTTCGGTCAATTACTTGATCATTCAAAACGCGCCTCTTCCTGCCGGAAGTACCCCCATCTCGCCACCATCAATCTCAGGTTTACCGCCAGTTTCCAACTCGACAGGGGGTGCCACCTACAATAGCTTATCGCCCACTGGAACTGTGGCTGGTTCCACGGGTACAGCTACACCGGGTTCCGTTTCGTCATCTGCTGAGCGCAAAGGCGCGTCGACTGGCGCCATCGTGGGTGGCGTCGTGGGTGGAGTCATCGCGTTAATTGTGGTGATACTCCTCTTGCTGCTATTGCGTCGCCGGAGAAAGAGAAATGTTATGGACCAGGAACTCAACCAGGAAAAGCCTTCGCCACCTACCATCATCCAGCAATTCAATGTCCCTACAAACACATCTATCTCATTCCCTGCTGGTGGTCAGCAACCGTTTTATCCTCAGGTACATAGTGGTCCGGGCCCCGGAGCACAGCCTGAATACATACTTGAATACCCCTCGCAATCGACAGTTCCGACTGGTCCTCCAATGTCCCACAACTCGTTATACTCGTACAGCCAGGCCCCGGGATCGCTTCCAAATCACTCGACGGCTGCAAATTTAACGTCTCAATTACTCGGGTCAAGCAAGGCGAAAGAAGCTGGAGAACTATGGCAGGAGCTACCTTCCCACTGGCAGTGCGGACTACCAGCCGCCTCCACCTCACATTCTTCGAGCAACGCTACCGGTAAAGATGCGATGCGGCACGAAGATTGCGGCAGGCGACTTTCTCCTCCAGAGGGGACGGGGGAACTACCCCCTGTTTACACGCTGACATGAATATTCTTGGGGCTCCAGAACCATCGCTTTCCTTGTTTTCTATGCACTCGTTTTCGTACCTTCCACCCTCGTTTTATCCCAACCTGCAGCCCGCTTTCCATCGCTTATCGTTTAGAATACATACCCAACCTACCTATATTTGTTACAAGAGGCGCGAGCTATCATTCACTAAGCGCCCAGGAGGGTAATCGGAGAGGAGTTCTGCGGTATCCCCCTGGCCCCATTCCCCTGTTAATCACTGGCCAATGATTTCAAAAATGGACATGTTGGTAGAGACGACTTGAATGGTGCTTTGTGTACGCGTGTCTGAATGATTGGACTGAACCTAGCTCGTCCTAGAAGTTTATTCACTCTTCTCTCGAATGTTAGGATACTTGTTAGGTATCACCGGCAGGCTACCTTTTGTATCTTTCTGCCGTACCATACTTGAAAAGTTATATCTATTTATCACCATTTGAAGGATGCTGGGCTTTTGTAGATGTACTTAAATTTCAATTCTCGCACTTCGGACACGTAAGTAATCCAATAAATAATTGAGTTATGGAAGCGGACAACCGGTTACAATGGAGTAGCGATGTCCTGGTTCCTTAATATCTGTATAAATATGCAGGTGAGGGAGATTATTGAATAATTCACACTTCAAACGAAATTCGGAGTTGATGGACGTTATTCACGTGACTCACGTGTTACCTGAAGAGGAGTTCTGGGCGCTCCGTCAATGTTTTGTAACACATCGACCACCACCCTCTGGCGGCTCCTTGGCCTCCGCCTCGTTACCTTCAAACCATGATATGCTCTCGGAGGGTTTTTCGCTGCTTCAAAACACTAGAGAGATGGGGGAACATTGTCACAGGCGCTGCAGGCCCGTATTTCGTTGGTCTGGCAGTTGTTTTAATATCCATGGGAACGATATGCTTTTGTGAGTGTGTTCCTCAAATTTCGGCATGAAACCAATTCTCAAGAAATATTCAGTTGACGTGATCGCGCCGACCCTCTCATTTCCCTTCCTCACAATACCCATATGCATTCTCATTGCGCTCAACTTGTTCATGCACTACTTCTATGTAGTTACAGTCAAGCCTGGATTTCTGGAAGATCCTCCACGAGAACACGGATCAAGTATATTTTGGGCGAAGAAAGGCAACCGGAAGGGCAAGCAGAAGTCGTTGACGGGCGGGGTTCGGTGGTCATCAAGAGGCGTGAAGGTTACACCTGCATCATATACGAAGTGCTCTAAATGTGCCAAGCTGAGACCAGAGGTATGCTCTTGTTCATTTTGGTAAAATGAGGCTTATGCAATTGGGATTTGAGAGGGCCCACCATTGTCGGATTTGCAACAAGTGCGTTTTGAAATATGACCACCATTGTCCAGTAAGTTATGTCTCCACTTTCATTATTTCGCTTCTCATTGTAATCCCAGTGTAAGTTCTCTGTAATTGATGCAGAATTGCCGATAAGATGTATTCGCAGGGATAAACCAATGCGTTGGGTTGCACAACGAGCGTCACTTTATTTTGTTCATGTGTGCATTGATATTTCTATCTTCGCATATGCAAGCTTATTGACTCGTCTAGGGCCTACCTTGTTCTCGCCACTTTTTGTCTTTGTGTTTCGGGATACACGAGATTCTTCGATTCGCTAGGAGTGACATACCAGGTACGGTGCTGATTCTACCTTTTGCGAACAAAAATCTAACCGTCATTCTGGACAGATATGGGAACATCACGTCCCAGAGATAATGTTTGCAATGATTTATATCCTTTCCATTGTTTTATGTTTTGCGGTTGGAGTCATGCTCGCCTATCATCTATATGGGATTAGTTGGGGTGAAACGTCCGTGGAAGGGCAAGACCACGAGGAGTATCGCAGGAAGGCGAAGGAGCGGAATGATGTTCGTCTTTCCAGCTAACAGTTGGCCTCGTACTCAACTTTTTTTTACAGAAATTCGTAAATTCGTATGATCTTGGGTATGATACTTGTTAGCGTCGCCTATACCTACCTGCAGCTCAACATTCTACAGCAAAAAGAAAAATTTCGAATTCTTTTTCAATGTGGGGGAGGGTGGATAGTACGTCTTCAGATTCATTCGCCACAGCCACCATAATTTACCATCCTGCTAGCGGAATAATCACTTTATTTGTGCCGCTACGGATAAATCCTTATACAGATGGGTTCTCCTGGGCACGCCGTGAAGGCTATGATTCGCACCACGGGATCCGACAAGGGGAGGAGCTGACCGACGAAGAAGAAGCTGATGTGTAACTCAATGATAGCTGGGTCTCCGTTGCTTTCGTGTCCTCGTCTCCACTTAATTAAGAATCTAGCCGTTGCTTTGGATGTAATGCATGTGTGAGTGTTTTCTTCAGTTCTCTATCTCGAATTCTTCGGCGTTCCTACCACTTTTGTGGGGCATACGCATTTGATGACATTTGCCGGGGCCAGATGACGCTTCGAGGGGTGGTTCCGTGCCTCTAGGTGCGGTTCTACGTCTGGGAAGTAGCTTGATCTATGTCCGGCTTGATACTTGGACTCAAAATGACCTTGAGTCGTTTTGCAGGCCTTTCCACTGAACTTCCTTCCCGCCTCTGCCGATGTATTCGTGACTCGTTTATTGACCTTCTTTCTTAGAAACCATCTCAATCAATAATTACCCTACATTGCTTTTGTCGTCGCCAATTTCCAAGACCAGTTAAGCCGCAGTCTCCAACGCAATGGAGGTCTTCTGCCTGCTCAGTTTCGCTAGGTAAGGCCGTTGATGGGGTAGTCAACAAGGGATTTAGGGGTGTTCGGCCATCTTTGGCGCGCCGTTCGACCCTTCGTGAGCTAGTGCTCAGTAGTACTCGATGCTCATCTGATTCATGTCGACGCACAATCTCTAGCTACGCCGTATAAATCACGATTTACGATTCCTCTTTGGTCGCCCTCCTCTCGACCCCCAACTTCTCATCGGAGTAACGTTCCGAACCCCCTCCGTGCAAGGCCAATATCGAGCGACGTAGTCTGCGAACATGTTAAAATCATCGCAGAAGGCCGGCTCGCATCACTCACGCCAGTTGTTCGTAGTAATACTCTTGCAGCTGTTGATGGTACGCATAGCGGCGGCGCCTGTGCAAAAATAAGAGGACGAAGAAGCTGGAGGCTAGGACTGTGAACCAGGTCAGCCCCGTTATTATCGAGTATCGCGATGAAGAACTGACCAATGATGATGAATAAGATGGTGGCCACCCAATGCCATGGAGCGAGGTGCATGGGCGTCATCGAGGGCATCGCGCAGACGTTCGAAGGCGAGGCACAGTTATCCTGTAATCCGTCAATATCATCAACCAAGCCAACCCTACTTCGTACTGTGAACGTACCATCTCGCACTCAGCGTCGAACCGACATTGTTCACCGAGCTTCTTGGTCGTTTGGCAAGTTGGACCCTTGGCGTCCGGGGGAGTGGGATCGCAGAACAGTCCCGGCGCGAGACAGTTGTGTCGGACCACGAACGTCGTCATTTGTCCACCACCAGCTGCACCCCGATTGATGTCGCTGATATATGTCGTATTCTCGAACGTACACGGCGCGTTCAGTGGCAAGGTCGCCGGACTACAGTCATCAACAATACGTTAGACCATTACACGGATGGATAGAAATTTAGGAAGAACGTACGTGCACGTCATGTCCAAGCAGGTTGCCCTATTATCCTTTTCAGCGATTTCGGGATTCGGAGGTGGAGGCGCACACTGTTCGTCGCGCGCCAACTCGCATGTCTCCCCGACGAGGACCTGTAATTGACATCCGCTGCCGTTGTCGGGGCAGAATGAGCCATTCGGGCAGAGCGGAGGGAGCTCGACGGCCACGCCGTTGGCGTCTTGGACCACCGAGCCTTTCACTTTGGACTTCCCGCCGGTTCCACCGCCGTATGTGCCATAGCCGAATGGGAACTCGTCACGTCGGCAGCGACGAGGGATGCATACTCCGAGGCCTGTGGCGTTGACTGGGGAACCCGGGGGAGCCCAGCAGAAGGAAGTCTCGACGCACTCGGAGATGAGTTTATGGGTGGAAGGGTTCAAACGGGTGCTCTTGGGCGAACATGGAATGGGTTTGCCAGATGCGGTTCGAGCATATCCCTCGGGAAGTTGTGAAGGAAGAAGCGGTTGTGGCGGTGTCAATGGAGGTGGGGATACGATGATGGTGTTAAGGGGTGGTGGTTGACTGGCGGAGATGGAGGCGCTAGATTGGACGACGGCGGTGGAGGTTTGGCCAGTGTTGAGTGCTGAAGAACTAGACTCTTGTGTCCATCCGGCGGAGAGGCATGTGAAGAGAATGGAGGCGCGAAGATAGAAATCGCGCATCGCCAATATCGGCGGGTCTGACGGGGCCCGTATGAGTGTACGTGAAGCAGTCGAAGGTGGTGAGGCGCAGCTATGTGCCCCGGTATCGATTGGGACTGCCCTTCGCCAACATATAGGTCGTCCATGTCAGCCACCCAATTATTATCTGGCCCGCATTCAACACCTCTTTCGACAGGCCAGCCACAACTCCTCGATCGCCGAATTTCTAGCGATCAACGTTTGGTTCTGCAGGGTTCTGTAATGCGGAGCGGTCGCCAAGGAAGACATGCGAGGACCCGTTCCATGAGGGAAGTATTTGAAGATAGGGGCAGATTTGTGATCGCGTTCTTTATACTGTCAGCACAATTCACCTTTCCGTCAGCACCTTCAGGTCATCGTCTTTCTAATGAACTTGAAATTTTACGGAAGTGTTATATTGCAAGCGATCAACGGGTTCAAGTTAGTCAAGGGTATAAAAAGGATTGGTGGCACTTCGAAATAAAGTTAGATCCCGAGACATATCGCTCGCGAAATCCCACTAGTCCTCATTTCGAAATTCAAGATGGTACTCAAGCTCTACGGATCCCCAGTTTCTACGTGCACCCGTCGCGTCGCAATCGTCTTGCACGAGAAGCAAGTGCCGTTCGAACTTCATCCCATCGACTTTGCGAAAGGCGAACACAAGTCGCCCGAATTCCTCACCCACCAGCCGTTCGGACAAGTCCCATACATCGTGAGTGACTCGGTCTTTCTTTGCGCGATTGGGCATGTTCTGAATTATCAGCAGGATGACGATGGCTTCATATTGTATGAGAGCAGGGCTATCTGCCACTACATTGCCACCAAGTACGCGGGGCAAGGCACTCCTCTGATCCCCGCTGGACTGCACGAAAACGCGTTGTTCCAGCAAGCGGCTTCAGTCGAGATGATGAACTTCAATGAGCATGCGGAGAAGGCGGTGTTTGAGAACATCTTCAAGGTGTACGTCGCGTTCATTTCTTTTTCTATCAGAACGTTTTTTAATCCGGTATATTTTGTTTTGCTAGGTGGCATGGAGGAAAATCGGACAAAGAGGTGTTCGACAAGCACATTGAAAAGCTGTCGGCAAGGCTGGACGTTTACGACAGTATTTTGAGCAAACAGAAATACGTCGCTGGGAACGTATGTGCACCACCCACGGGGTTTTGATGCTGGTATATGGACTAATGATTTTCTTCGCGATTTTTCTTTTTTTAGGAAATCACCCTGGCTGACCTTTATCACATTCCATACGGGGCCATGCTCCCAACGGCGGGGAGCAACATCATCGAGACGAAGCCCAATGTGAACCGGTACGTGACAAAAGAAACCAGCATTGCTTCATCTTTTAACCTCCACAATTCGTTAGTTGGTTTAATGAGATCTGCTCGCGCCCATCATGGCAAGCTGTCAAGGACGGTATCAAGAGCACTGCCTAATGATCCGTCGCAATAATTGTTAGTTTGAATGTATTATATCATTTCTGAGCATTGAGGAATAGCAAGCGTACTTGTACATGAAGTAAACGAAGCAAGCGAGGAGCGCCTACAATCCAGTTGCGCGCCTATATTTTTTCGTTAATGAAGGAGATAGATTCTTGGTGGCTTGGTCATATAAGAACATAAGGGGAAAACAATCTATTGCCTGGGATAAGTGGGAAAAATCACACGGAGGAAAGAAAGAGGAGGGAAGGCGGCGGGGATCCTAGCGGATCCACGTGCATATGGAGGATCAAGTCAGTTATTAGTTGGTAATCGGAAGCAGCGGAGCCTACACGAGCACGAAGAGGCGATGACGTCGCTGAACCGTGGCAGTTGAGGCATTGAGGCTAGGTTGTCCGCCCATGACGGTACGAACCTGCCAAAGGGAATCAAGTAAAACCCATCGGAAGATACTTGCTAATACACCTTGATCCTCCGCCTCACGTCCAATGTCAGTCGCCCCTCCGGGTCAAACCGTGCGTATACGGCCGCCATGTCGATATCGTACGGTGGAAAGCTGATTTGCCATTCGTAATGACCTGTTGCGGGCGGGGAAAAGGCGATAAGTCGGTTTCAAGAACCACCGTTACAAAAATACAATTATTGAGAACAGAAGGTGGAGGGTAGATGAAATCCCACCACCTGGAAAACGTCGTTTCGTAAGGGAATAGTACTGGAATAGTACTCACATTCGTCACCACCAAATGCATCTGCCACAATTCGGAGCCGATCACCTTTGTTCGCAGAGATCGTAACCATCTCCGGTTGGATGTTGCTTGGAAGCAGTACGCTGAGGGTATATTTGGTAGACGTTGACGTCAGAGTCATCTGAGGAGCAGCGATGGGTTGATTATGTGACAGAATTGGGTACGACTGTAAATGCGACGGCGGCGACGAAGGCGAGACGCTGGGAGATGACGGCGAAGAGGATCCTGAGTGAAAGGCACTGGGATTTCGGACCGCGGAGATTGATAAAGATAATGGTGGCGGAGGGGGGATGTGTAACGCAAATTGCTGCAAGGCGTTTGCAGTTCCGCCGTGCACACTTGGTACTCCACTGCCTGGACGCGGATGCGTGTGACGGATCCCGCTGCTTCCCCGAGTGATAGTGGATGTGATGACAGGGCCCTGAGGAGTCGTGGTATGCGTCGTATATGTGTGTCCCGCTCCGCTACCTGGAGTGGCTGGGGAGGAAGATGAATGCAGGGGGTTGGAGGTGAGATTGGGGGCGCTACCCGGCGTCGTGAATGGTGCGTGAGGGGAGAAATACGAGTAATCGGGAGGAGTATAAGATGATGAAGGGGCATTTTGAGAGTGGGCTTTGCCACCACTCGCAGCCATTTGGAATCCAAGGTTACAACAAGAGAGGGAATGAAGGAATATCACAGAGACGAGACAGAGACAGCGAGACGGCCCCAGAGATGCAAGGGGAAATTAGGAGGGTTGCGAGGTGGCGTCAGTGGCTCCGATGACAAACGTAACCCGGAGGATGCGGGACCTGTTGCGGTGAATAGAAAGGCTGCGAAGGCTAATAATATGACAACAATCGAAGCAAAAGTGGTGGACTTGGATGGGGATCTGGTTTTGAAATCAACGATACGAATGCTCGACGGCGACGCTGCGTACACGTGTGGACCGACACTTGGGCAACGATACTTTCCACACTCTCAGCATGAACGAGGTACGAAAAATGAGCCTATGGTCAAGTTGCAGTGCCAAAGTGGTTGAACAATTTTTCGTAATCGATGGTATCCAAATTCACTTTAAAGGATTCCGGATGAGAACAAATTTGCCACTCGAATTTCTTGTAGTCAAGATTCGGGCAATAGGGACTGGAAAAGGGGTGCTAATCAGCGACTCTGGCACGATAGAAATTATAAAAATTGAACACACTGACTCTAGGGCTGTAGAAATGTGAATCCAGTTGACAGGCAGATTGATCAGGGGGTCAAGATGGTTGCCGATTAGGGAGATATGATAAGGACGCTCCCAGTGAGTGCGCGGGTGGAGCGCTTGATGTATACCTGAGCCTCGTGGCCTCTCACTGTGTCAAGTGTTGAACCAGACGGGTATTATACGTAAACTGGATCTCTCAATGTGGAGAGAAATTGGGCGTAACAGAGACCCCTCCACTGTCGGGACCGATTCCAGGGGAGGGGAGGATTCTGGAATATGGCAGTATTAGTATCCTGGTGATGAAGGCGGCCTTGAGGAGGTAGCTGGGCTTTAATACATAATATTTGACCTTGAATCTCCGTGGCACTTGTTCCCGGGTGAAAAACCCCCTTACGTAAAATTGTTCGTCCCGCTCATTTCTTCCGTTGTCCACAAGTTACACCCTATTTGCTCAGGCAGAGTTCAACATTCAACGTTCAAACTCAACTCTAAGCTCTGGAATGTCCGATTTCGCCAAATTGAAGCAAAGCCGGAAAGCCCATCAAAAGCGGTCATTCGTCACTGGTGATTTTCGCGAACCAGGGAAGCGCGAGAGTGATGTATTTGACAAGAAGAGCGTTGTGGATTCCGAAGTCTCGTCTCAGGGCACGTCGAGCAGCCGTCCAGATTTATTGGACATCCGTGGCCAATACTCGGCTATCCCACCAGCGCTGGAAGTTCGAGTGACAGAGGGGAATGGGAGGGGAATATACACTAAATTCAATCGTCGGCCAGGTGAGTGAAGCTTTTTTTGGGGCCGGCTATGCATCTTACATTTATGCACACAAGCATAGGCGAAATTCTATTCTCGGTGAAGCCCCACATAGCTGCATTATCGAACCAGCATCTGGAAGAGTATTGCTCGAGTTGCTTCGCACCAAAGGCAGACTCTTTGCGAAGATGTACTGGATGTAAACTGCTTTATTACTGTGATGAGGTGTGTTGCAAAGACAAATTCCATTTGACGCCTTACTCATATCTTTTAAAGAAATGTCAAGCTGCGGATTGGACATTTCATCGGCATGAATGTACGGGTATTCAAAAATGGGTCGCTAAGAGGCCTTCGGGTTCCTCGTCCTTCCCCGGGGATGCTATAAGATGTTTGGTTCGAATATTGTGGAGAAAACAAAAGCTTGGAAGTCAGAGCGTTTGGGTACGTTCGTCCATATTTTGACTTTGGATTGCACTCAACGTTATGCCAAGGCAAGGGAAATCGATGGCATGCAATCTCGTGCGTCCACCGCGTTCTACCTGTCGATCCCGCTATGAACATATTCTGATAGATCGAACATCACTCAGTCGAGACTCAAACACTCACGAATCTCAGCTTTATGCCCAACTTGCTCACTCAATCGTGAATTTCCTTGGGCTCAACTCACCACAAGAGCTTGCTGAATTTGGTCTGAATGGAGTTTCCGACCTTGTTGACCTGATATCGAGGGTTTGTTCGTCGCTCCATGATATTGTGCTGCTGCTTATGGATGTGGTTTTTGTTTTCTAGTTCACGACCAACACATTTACCGTCTCCACGCCGTCCCTAGCTCCTCTGGGTTCTTGTGTATCGCCTGCTGTTGCATTAATAAACCACTCCTGCGATCCCAACGCTGTAGTGGTTTTCCCTCGAGCAACGGAAACCGCAAAAGGAGACGAGCCTCTCATGCAAGTAATAGCACTGAAAAATATCAGCGTCGACGACGAGGTTTGTTTACTTTTCCTTTTCTTTCCCTTCCTAGACTAATACGGGCACAGATACTCACCGCGTACATCGACACGACCCTTCCACGCGATTTAAGGCAGAAACATCTCCGCGAAACGTATCACTTTACCTGCGGCTGCAACCTTTGTGCGCCTCCCACTGATGCCTCCGTTGACTGGCGAGAAGCAATGTGGTGCCCGAAAAAATGTGGCGGAATCTGCCCGTTGCCTACTGAACGTTCGTTTCTCGCTTGAAAGTATTTCCTTTTTTAACATATACTGACAGCCTATGTTAGAAAACAGTCTAGTGCGCTGCTCAAAGTGCCAGGCTCCTGTGAGAGATACAGACGCCGTGCTTGACGCCGTCCGCGTTGGCCAAGAAGGGCTGGACAAGGCCGAAGCTCTGCAATTTTCTGGTATGTACTTCGATCTACATCACGTCCAACAGCTTTTCTTATGTTATGGGCATCCCAGATCCAGAAAAGGCGACACGGCTAACGACGAACCTCATCCCGATCCTAATTTCTTCTGGACTCGTCCCAGCAGCCCATCCGCTCCTCGGACTATCGCGCCTCCACTCCTCACTCCTCATTGCGCATCTTCCTCCAACAGACCCAGGGGTCGAAGAGATACGATCTCCCGAGGTACAAGCCGCACACCCAGCCTCATCGCAAAAGGTGTCTCCGGAAGAGGCGCAGGAGGCGTTGGATGAAGCCATCCGGGCTGCGAGGAGGGCTTATACTGGGTTGAGCCAGGTACTCGTGGAAGGGCACCCCATGCGCGGGATTGCATGCGCTGAACTTGGGAAACTTTTAAGCGTTGATGAACCACATCCGACGCATCTAGAGGCGCCGGGCGAGGGGACGAACGCTGCGTCTCCGTCGTTGTCCGGTCCTAGTGCTGCTGCGACATCCCCGATGGGAGTGAGCATGTCCCCTCCCACGTATCCCCCATCCGGACCGGCAAGGCTCAAGCTCGCATATGAGACCCTCGTGCGAGCGAGGACGGAGCTGATGATTGGATTTGGAGGGAAGAACGAAGGCGGGGAAGTGGGGCGGGATGTACGGAATCAGATCGCAGAGATCGAAAAGGAGTTGATGGTTTGGAAATCTGGCATTCGGAATGCGTGGCAGGATAGACCGAAGCAGGGGAAATGAGTTGTTTTTGAAGTTGTTTTTGATTGGGTGAGCGGATTTGGGGTGATTGCTTCATTGGATGGGATAAACACGTCTATCGATGCAAACGCTTTCGCTGACTTCCACGGGAAAAAATGGCAGATCAATAAGTTACCACTGGCATTTTAAACGAATCAAAGGCGATTACTGCTGCAAGATCATCGACTATCTACTTAGCATGACCACCTTGTGAAAGCGAAGGCACGCTGCAAGTACGAAAAGGAGTCAAATATTTCCAATGGCTCCCCCTCCGACATCGTCCTTCGTGATTATCTTACGCTCCAATCCAAATTCGCTTCGAGAGGTGACCGGAAGAACTGGAACGATCACTGATGAAGCATCCTAAAAGAAGAAAACCTTAAGCGCACAGGAGACAGAGGACTGGCAGTGGATGCCAGTATATTGTCGACTGGTGCTTCGCCGAGGTTGTAAATGACTAAGTAGCGATGCAGACCAAAGAGGGTTGATTGCCTTGCGTTCAATATCTAGAATGGAAGTCCTTTCACAGAAGCAAGTATTATACTGTTATACTGACTGCAAGGGAACTCCGTCGACATCCGCCGATTCCACCTCTACCGTAAATCCTTCCAAGCGCCCGAAAAATGATCTACAACACCTTTATATCCCAACTGGATTATTATACCGCAAAGGAACAGGAACGTAGGGATCACGAAAAGCGACAGTAAAAAATGAATCATTACTAGTAGGAGGTACCAAGGGCCTCCTTTCAATAAGTTTATAGCGAGCGAACACCAGACCAGCATTCCAACAAGGAAGAATATCACCGTCAATATCAGGCCGCATAATAGGGCGAGGTTCATCGGGATTTTAATAGCTGTGGGAAATGGGATTAAATAAAGAGAGAGCACGGGAAACGAAGGGAAAGGGCACCTTGTCTAATGATCAGTCTTTTCAAGTAGAAGAGGCGAGGCCGAGGATGAAAGGAGATTCCAGAAGGTAGCCAATACGTCCGGCGCACATAAAGTATTAACCTTACACCAGAGAGCCTTGCAATACATCGACCCAGTAGAGAGGCATGATCACGCCGACCGATCTGGTACAGAAGGACAAAGACGCCCATCGCAAAAGCCAGGGATATAAAACTGTTCACGCCGACAAAAAGGTTCGATACGATCATTCGAAGTATTCCCCTTCCATTGTTGCTTTTGCTGGGAGAGTCGCCCGGAAGGAACACGAGAGCAAGAAGGTAAAATCCATAGGATAGCGCACTGCAGCCGATGAGAGCGGATAGGTGGAGGAACACGATTCCAGCCTCCGTGACTGCAGAGGTCAGCTGCGCCAATGAGAAATGGAAAAACTGTCGCCTTACTAGAATTCGATGTCCCACCAGAGTAGTCAACGTGAAACAGCTTTGGATATACTTTAGTTGAGCTGGCCTCATAAAGGCCGAGCCAGTCCAGGCTACGCGAGTGTCAACGGAGGAATAGTGGTGGAATCATAGATGGACTCACCCAGCGGCGATCGCCACTCCAAATAAGCATTCAAGAGTCGTCGCCTCCGTGTCTTTCTGTCCGTATAAGAGGGCGGATTTTGTGAATCCTCCACTTGCTACCACAAGTGTAACAATAATCCGGTATCCCGTTACATGAGGATGGATTCCCACCTCCGCTTGGTCTCGGGTATCTATTTCATCGGAAATATAATACGGGCGGTGGAAACCAGTAGATTTCTCGAGGAACACCCAGAGGTACTCCATATAATCGTAATTAAAGAGCCATATCAAATGCTTGTTGCTGGTCTCCTCATATGCGCTGAGAATATGGAAACTGATCGTCGAAGGTATGTAAGCTGCCGAAAGTAAGAAAAGAATCCCAAACACTCACAACAAGAATACTACCACTCCCAGAATCCACTCTAGAGTGATAGAAGCAAAGGAAAGGTCGAGGTAGGATGTCACAGTCTTGACCGCTGCCAACCCAAGAGTAGAAAGGATGACGAGAAGGCGGTATAGGGTCAATTTTGGATGCCACGGAGGATCTGCTCTTTTTGACGATATTACACATGACGGCCTGCTTGACTGACGAGCGTCGAGGTCGATCGTGGAACCAGGTGCCGAGTAGGAGCAGGAGTGATCGACTGGGGTTCCGTTCACCATGTTACGGCATGTCAAAGAGTGAAGTCTCCTTCAATCCAAGTTCGGATCAAATTTGACCGAAAGCAAAGTCCATGAGCATCGCCTCGCAACATTCATAATCAAACCTCAACTTGTGTGAGCGTTAGTCTCCTGGAAGCAAATTCCGATATTCCGCATTGATGATAAGTCGATCACTTCATATGGATTTGAGCGTGAGCATGTCATGTCCAAAGCTGCATCTGTCAAAAATCGTGAAATTAACTACTCGAGAGGAGTACTATTTCCAGTTTTTTGTTGAGCCAAGCATCCGCCCGGGCTTAAAAAATAGGATGTGAAATTTCTTGTTGGCATAAATATTAAAGTAGACGCAAACCCAGGTTCTATACGTCCTCGAGGGGCGCTTCGACAACACCCTGTCGTTCTACCTCTACTGAAAAATCGTTCCAGGCCTCCGTAAAGTAAGCTATGACACCCTTGTATATGGCGCGAACTGTAAAAACGGAAATGGCCACCAAGGAGCCAACAAAAGGAATATATAATAAGGAAAAAATCAATAAGTACCATGGGCCTGCTTTCAAGCCCACGAAGGCCGGATACATTGCAAGTGACATACAAACACAGTACATCAGCGTCATCAGCGCCATGTACAAAAAGAAACAGTTCAGTGGAATTTTAAAAGCTACAGGAAACATAATTTAGCTGGTACAAATCACGGGAAACGCCTAGAAAGCTCACCCTGCCGAACAATGAACCTCTTCAGATAGAAAAAGCGTGGTCGCGGTAGAAAAGTGGATCCTGAGGGCAACCAGTACTTCCGGTGGAGATATGGTATTAACCTTACACCATGGAGCCTGGCAATAAATTGAGCCAGCGTCGAGGCACGATACCGCCAACCGAGCTGATACAACAGGGCCAGGGCGGTAACGGCTGCACCCAACACCATGAGACTGGATGTGATCCCGATAAGGATGGACATCGCGAGCATTGGTATTATTTCCATCGCCTCCAATTTCGCTGCCACTTGGGGAGAAAAGGTGAATAGATAAACGCCATAGGATAGTCCACTGCAGATGAGGATACCGAGAAGGTGGAAGAACACAATGATGGTCTCCATAACTGCATAAAGACTCAGGTGGAAGCAATATGATACGAAATTATTGACGCACTCAAAGTCTCAGACGCTGCATAAAGCTCAGATTAAAGGCGATACAATATGAAGTTATTGACGCACTATAATATAATGCACTCGAATAGTCGACGTGAAAGAGCTTTGGATACACCTTGAGTGAACTAGCCTCATAAAGGCCAAGGCAATATAGGCTGGGCGATAATCAACGGATGCACAATTGCCGAATTGTGGATGGACTCACGCAGTGGCAACTCCTACTCCAAAAACACATTCTACAGCCGTCGCCTCCGTGGGTTTATGCCCGTACAGGAGGGCAGATTTTGACATCCCTATGGTCGCCACCACAAGCGTAACAATAATCCGGTATCCCGTGAAAAGAGGAGGGATTTCCACCCGGTGTCGGATATCAATTTCGTCGGAAATATAGTATGGGCGGTTGAAGCCAACGAGCTTCCTGAGGCATGCCCAGAGGTACTCCATACAATCGAAATTAAATAGCCATGAGAAATACGGGTTGTTGGTCTCTTCGTATGCACCGAGAACGTGGAAGCTAACCCAATGTAAATTATTTTAAGCTGCATAATCGTCGAAAACTCACAATAGAAAGACTGCCACTCCCAGGATCCATTCAAGAGTGATGGAAGCGGAGGTGAGGTTGAGATAGGACGTCGCAGTCTTGGCCGCTGCTAAGCCAACACTCGAAAGGATGACAAGAAGTCGGTATAGCGTCAGTTTTGGATGCCACGAAAGCCCTGATTCTGCTGACGATATTCGCAGTGATGGTCGGCTTGACTGGGGAGCGCTGGCAAGGTCAATGAGCTCGATTGTTGAGCCAGAGGGAGAGTCGACCGGTGCTCCGTTAACCATTGACATGGCTCACAGTCATGGGCGTAGCATGGTTCCTCACCGCCCTGACAGCATAAACACTTGTCCCCAGAGTGATGTTGATGTCAAAGGCTGTCAAGGAAATAACAGTAACCGGAGAAAATAGCCAAGTATTATTAGTAATCCTCAGATGATTTGCTTCCCATGTTCTCAATGTCATGGACCGGATCAGTTTGAACCTTTCGCACGAACCTTCTACAGGTACATCCCCCGATTCTATCCCACAGTCCACAAAAATATTTGAGACCCTTGATATCCGAAGTGAACTGCAGCTGGCAGCCGCGACACACCTCACGATAGAAGCAACAAAGGGAATAGACAGTAGCCCGTACCATGGGTTTCTTACAAGTGCAAGTGCAGGAGGAGGGAAGCAATAAACAGACACAGTACATCGACATCTTTCATCGTGATGTACAACATGAACGAAGCTCAGCGGAATTTCGATATCCATCTACATGGAACATAAACATAAAGCTCGCATAAAGCCTGGAAAGCAACCTCTCGGATTTAAAAAGTGACAGAACGAGATGAGATGAATACAACATGGGTAAGGTCCCAGTACTTTATTTGGAGCTAGAACTATCAGAATCTCCCGGCCATAGAGGTCCGCTCAGATGCGTCCCAAGAGCCGAGGGGTCGTACTATTCCTATTCCTCCGTTAGGCCCGACGCGGATAACAATGGCCGTGGAGCGAAGTAAAAAAAATATGATAGTGGAAACGAGCATAGCGAGTAGCTTGAGAAACGTAATGGCAGTCCTCAGAACTGCGAAGATGGTCAGGGAGAACTTGAGATATGATTACAAATCCATTGACGCACTATAAGACAATTCTTCAGAGTAGTCAACATGGAAGAGCTTCGGATACACCTTTATGGAACTTGCCTCGTAAAGGCCGATCCAGTATAGGCTAAGCGAAGTGTCAACGGAATGTCAGGCGTTGAAACGTACCGGGACTCACACAGTGGCAATGCCTACTCCGAACACGCATTCTACCGTCGTGGCCTCCATAGGTTTCTGGCCATACAGGAGAGCGGATTTTATCATTCCTACGCTCGCGACCACAACTGTAACAATAATTCGATATCCCGTCAGAGGAGGACGGATCCCCACCAGCCGGTGTTGCGCAGGGATTTCATCGGAAATATAGTATGGGCGCCTGAAGCCAGTGCGATTTCCCAGGAATACCCACAGGTATTCCATATAATCGGAATTAAACAGCCACGTGAAACGTCGATTGCTGGTCTCCTCGTATGCTCCGAGAAGGTGGAGGCTTAGTAACCCAACATGAGTTTTTGTAAGGCTGGCACAATCGCTGAAACGCACAACAAGAATACTACCACTCCCAGAATCCACTCCAGAGTGATAGAAGCAAAGCTCAGGTTGAGATAGGATGTCACAGTCTTGGCCACTGCCAAACCAACGGTTGAAAGAATGACAAGAAGGCGGTATAGCGTCAATTTTGGATGCCACGAAGGACTGGATCCTGCTGACGATATTTGCGCTGACGGTCGACGAGCGTTGTCAAGGTCCTTGCCAGATGGGTAATCGGTCGGTGTTCCGTCAACCATTGTTGTGGTTTAAAGTGAGGTCGCATAGCCCTTCGATAAGATAACATAAATTACCTATCCTATAAATAGACCTGCCACAAGTTGATTTCCGTCCTTGAAGGCTTGAGCGCACAACCTTTGCACATGATTGAGGTCTACATCTCACCACAGTATCAGAGCAAGTTATGCATTGAACTAATGGATTCTAGTGGAAAGCAGGGGCTGTCAAACTCGCCAGGCTAGGCGCAGCCATATGCATTGAGCTCATAGGTCTTAGAGAAATAGGCGCCGGTCTTACTCGCGATCACTTTCCAAATCACATGGGAATAACCCCCCTTGTCAACTTTAAACTCGACATCTACGCCATGGACGATAAAGGACCCACCTTCTGACCATCACTACGACTTTACCACCCTCCTCACTGAATATTTGCACAACGCACTTGGGAAACAGGAAATGCAAAGAACGAGACAGCACGACAGAGCAGAAGCAGCGTTGAAAACAAGAAGCAACCAAACACGACAACAAGCAGCAAAGCAAGTGAGATATTGGGGGGAATTTATACACCCTGAACACAAGGTAGAAGATTGTGCGTGATAAGTACAGGTTATCCAGACCAGAAGACATCTTACAAAAGATATACATATCGAATAAGGTGATGATAAAACTTTGAACGAAAAGAAAAAGGCAAAAAAAGAGAAAAGGATGAAGCACCCAAAAAACAAAAAAAACAATAATGGAAAAAGTCAAATAACCAGAAAGATCCGACACCAATTCACCGGTCTCTAGAAGGCGTGTTCCCCCGCCGCGGTGTCGCCGGCGTCTTCTTCGGCGTAGCAGGAACCTCCGTTAACCGTCGATCTCCAACCGCCGCTACACCCCTCTCGTCCGCCCATTGCACCTCCCTGGCGGCTCGCCGAGCGGCATCGCCCACCTGCGTCGGAGGCCGCTCTTGATCCACCCTCGACAACGCGCGCATCAGGTCCATAGGGTCCGGTGCCGTTGACTTTGCGCGCGGTTCGTTCACATACGTCGATAACAACTGTGTGGACCCAGACCCCACCTCTTCCGCCGGTTGAGGGAATGGGTTTATTCGGGACGTCAAGTTGGCAGTTAAGATGTCGAACCGCTCGTTTAGAGCTTTTTCGGCGACGTTGGTCGTCGTTCTGGCAGCACTGGTGAAGGTGAATATCCGATCGACCTTGTATTCGAGACTTTGCAGGCGATGCTTGATCTCAGCCTCCATTTCCTCTCTATTCAGATTTAGACGTGTCGAGGCGCGTCGACCTCCTCCCGCTATGCGGTCATCGCCAACAGTACGATGTCCAAGGATGGATTTGGCAAGGGCGGCGGCGGAATGGAATTCGGGGGGGAGTTCATGATCTTGAGGGATGAGGTTGATCTCGGAGTCGGTGATGTCGCCCGTCGCTCGCCGCTTGCCCTTGGCTTTGGCAGACATGGCTTGTGGGTCGAGCTGTAGGTCAGCGGCTCGTTTCTCGAGAGAGGATTGAAGCTTCTTGGCGTAGGCATCGTAGCCATAGGAGACTTTTTTCCAGGACTCTTCCTCCGCCTGATATCTGTGATTTGCATTAGCACGTATCGGCAAACAAATTAAGAAGATAGACGCACTGTTGAATATGTTGTGAATACATTACTTCCCATAGTCTATTCCGAACGTTTTGCTCGTTTTCACGTAGGTCTTCTGGGAGTTTGGTGGTGTTCGCTTCTGAATAAAGGCTCAGATCGATTTTTTTCTCCGCTAGCATCCTAATCACGGCTTTCTGCACGGTCTGCAGCACCTGTACGCCATCTGCGGATAAAGGGGGGAGGGGGACTTTAGGCGTTGATAGGTTGGACTTGGACGATGAAGCTGATGACGAGGATGAAGTGGAGGATGCCCGAAGAGAGCACCAGATGAGTAGTTGGCGGATACGTTCGGGTTCTGGAAGGTCCGAGTCGATGTGCTTGTAAAAACTACTTTCGGAGACAGAGTTGTGTGGTTGCGCTGTAAGGGGGATATGTTTAAAACGCCTCTCCGGAATATCGGAAGGATTATTGAACTCACTGATAACACCGGTAGCCTCAAATGAAGTACTCGTGCGTTTTCCCCGTCCAACAGAACTTTTCCGACGGTGAGTTTGGTTTTTGCTGTTGGGTTCTGGGGTCCGAAGACTGTTGTTGTACGCATCCATGGCATCTTTTCTCATCTGCCTGTTGCGCTCGATTTTCGGAGTTTCACTCTCCGGCATCTCAACGGATGTGTCGATGATTCTTGTCTTACCCTTGCTTCGACTTGTGTTGGAGGGTTCGGGGCGGGGAGGGAAATGCACACCAGATTCTCGGACAAGTAATGAGGAATCGATTGTCGTATGGGCCCGTGAGTTCCGCCTTAGATGGTCGGCTTCATCCTCCATCGCTCTGACGTCTTTCTCCACCTCCGAATCATCGTACGCTGTAGAATATGCCACGCGGTCGCGTGTAGCAGCTTTCGACTTGGCTCGCGGTCGCGGTTGGGTTTGAGGATCGGCTTTGAATTTCTTCGCGGCCGGTTTCGGGAATGCAGACGACCCTGATGGTATTGGCTGAGAAGCAAAGGGAGGGATGCTTGAGCCGACGTGATGTGAGGTTGTCGGCTGAGATTGGGAGATTTGAGGATCCGGTGCGCGGACTATCAGCAGCCCTCCTGCACCTTCATCGTTGTTATCTGAAGCCCGTAAACTGGTGAGTACGCGTTTTTCTCGTGTGCGGATGACTTGGTATACGCACGCTTCCGTTTACTTGAAGGACCCGCCTTGGCCTAAAGTTTCCGCTCAGATTAGCCATTCCGGTCAAAAGCAAGGGTCATAGCAACAACGCACCTCCTTTTTTGCCCTTTTCGCCGCGGCTGCATTTAAAAGCGGATTTGAGTCCTCCAGCTTCCGTTTTCCGGCCAGCTGAGGTTGGGTTGGGAAGAGGTGCATATGGATGAGAAAAACCAGGACGGACGATGTTGATGTCGATGTTGTCGAAAATGTTGTGCTCAGGATTATTTGGGAGGTGTATAAACGCGTTGAGGGAGCTATCTTCAGCAGGGAACGGGGGGGCGAGCTCGCGGGGCGCGACGACGACGGCGTCCGGTTCAAGGAGGGAGTAGCGGGGTTTGAATATTTGCTCCCACGTTCGCTATCATCAACAAACATCGTGGGAATTCCACGATCGCGTGCACCGCGTCATGAACTTACAAGGAACCTGAGGAACGTCAACGGTCATGTACCTTCTTCCCTCTAACAATTCTTTTGGACCACTCCCAATTTTTCTCGAAATTCTAGGCGCCAGAAAAGAGCTGCGAAAGGGAGAGAAAAAGCTATCCCTTCGTCTCCTTGATCTGCGGCCTGATCATGAGGTGGCAGGACAGTTGATAGTTGACGGCCGGTAGATGTCGGTTGCTCGACAGCATGGAACGCGGAGGATGAATGTCTTTGCAACTCCTCATTTAGAGATGAACTGCCCACTGGGGTCGGCCGATGGTTTTTCGACGTCCCACTCACCGGTGCCTTGACAATGTATTAAGGTTTGACACCGACAGGCCCGTCCCTTGCGGGATGCGTGTTTATCTCTCCAGAGCCAGGGGCCTGAGAAGAGCCATACTACCTCACTCCGAGCCATGATGGCTAGTGGAGGACCCATCGACTACTCCTACTCTCCATCCGGCTCGACAATCGAGCTTATTGACCTTGCCAGCAACCGTCAGTCAAGCCGGCTTTCATCGCGAAGTCTGTCGGCAGGATCGAGTCTTTCGTGGCATCCAAAATTGACGCTGTACCGCCTCCTTGTCATTCTTTCAACCGTTGGATTAGCGGCGGCCAAGACTGCGACGACCTGTCTCAACCTCACCTTTGCTTCCATTACTGTTGAGTGGATTCTGGGAGTGGCGGTCTTCCTATTGTGAGTTTGGAGAATTCGTTCTATGTTGGCTTGAATGAACAACCTTATGATGGGTTTTAGTTTCCACCTTCTCGGCGTATACGAGGAGACCAGCAATCGATATTTTACATGGCTATTTAACGACGACAGTATGGATTACCTCTGGGCGCTCCTAGAGAAATATCCTGGCTTCTACCGCCCGTTCTACATTTCCGATGAAATCGATCCCCGACTCCAGGCAGTGGGAATCCACCCTCCTTTGACAGGATATCGGATTATCATTACGCTTGTGGTCGCAATCGTAGGATTGACAAAATCTGCCCTTCTATATGGTCAGAAACCCAAGGAAGCAACGACTGTAGAATGTGTGTTCGGAGTCGGAATAGTCACTGGGTGAGTAATGCCTTATGTCTGCAACTCTCCCTCCATTGACGATTGCCTAGTTTATATTGGCTGGGCCTTTATGAGTCGAGCTCCACCAAAGTGTATCCAAGGCTTTTTCATGTTGACTATTCCGGTGTATTGCCGTATTGTGAGTCTCCACATTTACATCCCATCGTACGTTGGGGCATCTGACTTCTGCAGTTACCGAAACTCTCGTTGTGTTGCTCCACCTGTTCGGTCTCCTCTTTTACAGCGCACTAACCTATGGCCTTTACCTCGCCGCTACAATGCTCGCGTCATCCTCCATGTTCGAAGCACGGGAAGGAGAAGGACTACCAAAACGACTAGTTGACATAATCGTTTTGTCAACCGTGTTTTGGGGCACAATCAGTTTTTTGGCTTTGGGCTCAACGATGGGTGCTTTTTTGCTTCTGTATCGTTTGGGTTGGCGATATCGTGCCTCTCGACTGGGTCAATTTATTGCACGACTCCCTGGTATCCGATCGATACTGTACCTCCGCCACAAGTATTGGCTGCCTTCTCGAGCTCCTCTCCGCCCTCGACCTCGTTTCTTCTACCTGAAGAGGCTTATCATCAGGCAGAGTGATTTTCCCTCCCCTTTCCCCCGATTTCCAACCCGCTAAACCCTTCTTCATACAGTCATTAAAATCCCGCTGAACTTGCTTGCCTTCTACGTCATGGTAGTATTGGTTCTCATGTACTGTATAGCTGGACTACTGACCTGGTGTTCATTCATCGCATCCTTATTGCAAGAAACCTCCCTGTGGCTAGTCACTCCTCTTTTGATAATATCCCTTTTCTTAGTTGCTTTCCTTGCGGCAGCTGGCGCTATGATCATTCGAGAGGGGTACAGGCATGTTGTAAATTATTTCGGGGAGGCTTGGAAGGATTTTACTGTAGAAGTAGAAGTAGAAGCGGCGGATGTACCGGCTGAAGCGCCCTTCGAGGCAGTATAGTATACCTTTGGCTTGAAAAATGGGTCAGTGATACATACGCTTTATGGAGATGGTATCGCCTTGATCGTGAGCAGGTTTCGTCTAGACGTATGTAGTGAGTATCTGTGTAAACCACAATTATTCTAGTAACGGGAAACAGAGCCATCAAAAGAATCATTGCACATAAGTATTGCCGAGAAAGGAAGTGAGAGCTCAGTATGAAAGTTAATGACAGTCCATGTAAAATATCACTGAGAATGGGGAGTGTACGTAGGCGGCCGCATGGATAAATTAGGGCTAGCATGCACGAGCGGCGAGGACGAAGTTCCCCGTTCGGAATCCTGCAAATTTCCACCTCCACAACAAACCTCAAGAAACGCTCTTATATCAAACCCAAAATACCACCAAAACGTAAACATCAAAATCAAAAGAATCGCCCCAACGAACGCTGAGGGGAGGATATATCCCACACTAACATCCGGGCCTTGACGAAGGAGCAGCACGATTGTAATATACAGCGTCTCAGCAGCTGTCAACGACAGCGAAAGGACGATAAGAAACACTGCCGAGGCGCGTGAAATGACCAGGGTGCGCAACCCGACGATGCTGTACATCAATGTCCAAAATGCTGCAGAAACGATGGAGGTGAATAGGGCGGAACCGGAGAATATGTAGATGGATTGCGCGTGCAGGGAGGCTGGATCTCCAAAATTGGAGTTGAAGAAATCCCGTGCGAAGGATAGGAGGGATACGTCTAGCTGGGCTACGAAGACGGACTTGTGGGGGTCTAGTGAGTAAGGCTATCTGATGTTATCGGATGAGGCAGGGAAGATCGTACTAGTGCAGCCATTGCTAGGGAAGCATCTTTGGTTCCACCCCTTGGAAACAGTTAAATAAGAATCAAACTGAGGACGATGATTGGGAAGTAAACGCACTCGGCTCTGGGATCGACATCTCTGATAATGCTCAGTGGAGCCTCATTGATATCTTCCATGTATTTCTGGGCGCTTTGCCCTGGTGGGTCAAGGTTCTTTTCCAGATCTATATCTGAGGATGCAAGGGAAGAAGCAGGGTAGGTGGCCAATGGCTCTGAGATGTTGTTCATCGTGATGGAAGTGCGAAGGAATGTCAAGGAGGGAGGGGGGCCATGTATAATTATAAAGGACAGCAAGTTTCGTTATGCCGACGCCAGGTAAAGTCCAAGCACTGTTGTTTCTGGGGGGCCGCTGTCCGCAGAGGATCAGAACCAGGGAATAATTTGGACTATTTCCGACCACACAGCGATTGGATAAATATATCTCAGCAAAATGCAGCGAGCGCCCTAGGACATATTAGACATGAGAAATCCGCCATCCAACCTCTGGCTCCGAGCGAGTGAGGTTCAATCCAAGGGGCCACCGTCGGAGAAATCCGAGAAATCGACCCACCCCGGGTGGTCGTGAGAACATTCTCACGACCACCCTCTGAGCCTCTCAAGCGCGCTTACGGGCTGATAAGTAACGGTAGCCATAACTAGACTGTACATCGACATCTACTCAAGTCATTATGTGAATTCTTAATGGATTCTATCATGTTTTTTTCCATATAATAACCTGGTGGCTCTTGCTAACAAAGCTCCCTCCTCTCTACTCGCTCTCTCCTTCTCTTCACTGCAACATTTTTCATGCCTTAGTACAATCCCTTTCGTTCCTTTGCCTGGTAACCGAGCATAATACAATTTTTTTAGTTGAAGGTGGTCAAGCACCAGCGCGTTTGGAGGATTTGATGTATACCAAAATAGCAATATTCTCACGACCACCCGGGGTGGGTCGATTTCTCGGATTTCTCCGACGGTGGCCTCTATCTATCAGAATATAATCTGCGCAAATAGAGCGCGGCCCACGAAAGATATTATTTCCTCGAAACAGCGTTCGCAAAAGTTTCCAGCCCAAAAATCGTCGTTCGAGTTTTTTCAAAGTTCAGCGTGAGTAACAGCTGAGAGAATGCCAACAAGAAGGGTCGTTGGTTTGGTTAATTTGGAGGAGATGCCAAATATGTATTGATATCACGGAGATGCGAGAGGAAGGAGGCAGCGGGGTTTAAATTTTTCGTCCTCTTCATTCTTTCCACCTGCTTTGCATTCGAATCACTCTCAGTTTTTCTCGGAATTTCAAGCGCCAGAGAAGGGCCGTGAAAGGAAAAAGGACGCAAACGGCTTGGATTTGTTGATCGACTCTGGTTATCGCACCAGGAAGCCCGGGCCACTGCCACAATTGAGGTTTGGCTCAGCGGTGGACTTTCCAGGGGAGCCCAACTTGAAGGAGTACGTCAACTCTGGAGCTTGGAGCTTGGGGGCTTCGATGTGCAGGAGTGCGCTGTCCAGCTCAGGAAGGCCCGCCTCAGTCATGACCCCGGCGAATCCAACTCCGCTGTTAGCATTTGGTCCTCGAGCGCTGGAACTCTTTCCCGACGAAGTTTTTTCATTGCGCTGGTCTTGGACCCCATGGTCTTGGTCCGAAGCTGTTCTACATGCTAAACTTCCCGCGTCGTTTGTTTCTGTAACTCATTCTGCTATCTTGGCAACTTCCTTATCTATTGGTCGGTCATTGGCGCAGACATATGCTTTGATTGTTGGCCTGATATAAACGTTCGTCTCTTTTTCTATGCCGTTCTTCTAAGTACTCATAGCTGATGACGTCGAATCCCAGGCGTTGGCGAGCCGCTTCACAGCGTCTTCTTCTCTGACTTTTTATCGCTTTCTGCGTTTGTTCTCTTTTCTTGGACTTATGGCCGGCTTTCCGAACTGTGGAACATTTTCCCCCTTCGTGGCTGCGAAATATCCCCCCCCATCCCCAAGAACTGCCCAGGAAAGGCTGGTAAACTGCTTTTATCGGCTGGTCGAAAAAATGTGCCAACGCGGGAAACAACGGTGCCCTCGATATCCATTGGTTTTTCGATATTGCCACCAGACCGAGTTGAAATGTTCTCACGTTCATATATTTCGCGGGTTGCTGCCTATTATGCATCCTTGCCATTTTGTTGGCGCGCCTCTCGGACGGTTGGTCGAAGCCAAGCCTTCCCGTGCCACGCGAACGCTGTCCATAACAGACACCCGAAGTACCTAGCGATTCATCTTCGGTTCGCCCTGAGTATCGTTAGACTGAGTTCAAGTCACACGATATGCGGAGATCAGCTGTGCACTAAAACTTCCAACTTTAATCAGGACTACTGCGCTCACAGTGCCGCTGCG
This sequence comes from Hebeloma cylindrosporum, assembly GCA_000827355.1. Classification (NCBI taxonomy): domain Eukaryota; kingdom Fungi; phylum Basidiomycota; class Agaricomycetes; order Agaricales; family Hymenogastraceae; genus Hebeloma; species Hebeloma cylindrosporum. Next base: position 688,912 of record KN831782.1, on the reverse strand, counting down.
CCACCGATTTACTTATTAACCGGGATATGAAATGGACGCGGACCATTCTCCATGTCAGCACTCCTCTAGCGCACCGCGACTCAGGCCGCCTGTCGAAACTCGTCGCCTAACCTGATTTAGGGTAGAGCGACCTCGACTCTGCCTTGGCCTCGACTGGGTATATAAATTGTCGCTCATTGCGCTAAGCTTCTCAACTGAGCCTGAACCGCCACGATGCGCCTTCTCATTCTCGCTTTTCTTTGCGCCCTTTTTCTCTCTGTCACGTCTTGCCCGCCAGATGACGAAGACGTCGCAAAGGTGACCGAGCCCTTGTACGCTAAATTCAAGAGTGAGTACTTGTCTTGCCTTTCGTTGCTACGAGAAATTAACAGTTGATCGCTCTGGCAGAGGACATTTGCGGACAGGGAATCAAGCCGGGTGGGCAAGCCGATGTCGATTTCCTTAACAAAATCATACTGCCGTATTACATCTCCAAGAAGTGGTTGACTAAAGATCCTCCTAGTGGTCAGAAATGCCTCGATTGTATTATGACTTCCTTTACTCATTCTTATTATCCAGGCTGGGCAAAGGAGAAAGACAATATTCTCAAGAAGTGCCACAAGAATACGCACAACTATTGTCTCGAAAAAGATCAGAAAAGTTTTGGGGATTGCTTCAAAGGCATGGCTGGTAGCTTGATGGTAAGCCTCTGGTCTTTTTTGTTCGCATCGGTCCTGCCTACCTTGGTTTGCGCAGTTGAAGTACGGCGCAACGGCAATGGCATACTGTCCAATCTTGGACGATAAGATCGCGAATTGGGACAAGAAAGATAAACCCCAGGCGATGAAATTTTTCACCCAGTATTGCAAAACGAAAGGAAAGAAGTGTTAGAAGAGGTACTGCTTGATAGCCGATGATCCCCACTGGTTTGTTCAATTTTTGGTCTTGTATATCTTTCCATTTTTTTTCTCGAGTCGCTTTATTTGCCTAATGCAAGTAGAGGAATGCAATAATGATTTAATCTACAGTCCCTGGTTTGATGGAGACGTCTCGGATGGCCTCATGCATCGTAGAAAGATACCGGCGCCTATTCCTTGATGAGTTACAGTGTAAGTACGCCTCCAGTGTCGCCGGAAAGGCAGATAATGAGAAATTACTTAACTTTATTTACCCGGGCGATCTGCTGAACATGCTCTACAAGCAGCGGCGAATATCTGTGAATGTTCAAGCTTTCCAGTTGCGTGCGCCGTGCTGGATAAGTGGAACGGGGTGCGTCGGTCCGGGAAAACCGACCATCTGGTCCGACTTGAATGAACGACACCTCCCTGAGTGTTCCCATCTCTGGAACTCTCTCCCCACGAAATTCCCAGAGTCTCTATTGTGCTGGTCTTGGTCCGAAGTATGTCGCTGGGAACATATTCGGGTTGACATCCATTTCAAGGTTGTCAAATCCTGAAATGAAGTACTCAAGAGCAGTACTACTTCCAGATTTTGTTGGGACAAGCACCCGCCCGGTGTTAGAAAAGAGGATGTGAAAAGTCTTGTTGGCATAAGTATTAAAGTAGACGCAAACCTAGGTTCTATACGCCCTCAAGGGGCGCTTCGACAACACCCTGTGGTTCTACCTCTACCGAAAAATCGTTCCAGGCCTCTGTAAAATAAGCTATGACACCCTTGTATATGGTGTGCACCGTAAAAATGGAAGTGGCCACGACGGAACCAACAACAGGAATAGATATCAAGAAAAAAATCAACCACCCGTACCATGGGCTCTCTTTCAACAAGTCGATGAAGACCAAATACAAGGCAATTGACACACAAACGCAGTACATCAGCATTATTAGCATGCTGTACAAAAAGAGGCAGTTCAGGGGAAGTTTAAAAGCTATAGAAAACATAATTGAGCCGGTACGAATCATGGGGGACGACTAGAAAAGCTGACCTTGCCGAATAATGAATCGCTTCAGATAGAAAAAGCGCGGTCGGGGGACAAAAGATGGTCTTGAGGGCAACCAGTACTTCTGGTGAAGGTATGGTATTAACCTTACCACATGGAGCCTGGCAATGAATCCAGCCAGCGTCGAGGCACGATACCGCCAACCCAGCTGATACAATAGGCTCAGCGCACCAAACGCTGCAGCAAACACAATGGAAGTGGATGTGACCCCGATAAGGATGAACATCAGGAGCAGTGCCATTATTTCTGTCCCCTCCATTTTCGCTGCCACTTCGGGGGAAAAGGCCCTTGCAATGAATAGATAAACGCCATAGGATACTCCACTGCAAATGAGGATACCGAGTAGGTGGAAGAACACCACAATGGTCTCCATAACTGCATAAAGCTCAGCTAGAAGGCGATATAATACGAAATTACTGACGCACTAAAAGAGAATGAAGTCTCTGAAGCTGCACAAAGCTCAGATTGAAGCCGATAAAATACGAGGTTATTGACGCACTATAATATAATGCACTCGAATAGTCGACGTGAAAGAGCTTTGGATACACCTTGAGTGAACTAGCCTCATAAAGGCCGACGTAATATAGCCTGGGCGATAATCAACGGATGCACAATTGTCGAATTGTGGATGGACTCACATAGTGACGACACCTACTCCAAAAACACATTCTATAGCCGTCGCCTCCGTGGGTTTATGTCCGTACAGGAGGGCAGATTTGGACATCCCTATGATCGCCACCACAAGTGTAACGATAATCCTGTATCCCGTCAAAAGAGGAGGGGTTCCCACCCGGTGTCGGGTATCAATTTCGTCGGAAATATAGTATGGGCGGTTGAAGCCAACGAGCTGCCTTAGGCATGCCCAGAGGTACTCCATACAATCGAAATTAAATAGCCATGAGAAATATGGGTTGTTGGTCTCTTCGTATGCACCGAGAAGGTGAAAGCTAGCCCAATGTGAGTTGTTGTAAGCTGCATAATCGTCGAAAACTCACAATAGAAAGACTGCCACTCCCAGGATCCACTCGAGAGTGATAGAAGCGGAGGTGAGGTTAAGATAGGACGTCGCAGTCTTGGCCGCTGCTAAGCCAACAGTCGAAAGGATGACAAGAAGTCGGTATAGCGTCAGTTTTGGATGCCACGAGAGCCCTAATCCAGCCGACGATATTCGCAATGACGGTCGGCTTGACTGGGGAACGCTGGCAAGGTCAATGAGCTCGATTGTTGAGCCAGATGGCGAGTAGGAGTAGTCGAGCGGTGCTCCGTTAACCACTGACATGGCTCACAGTCATGGGCGAAGCATGGTTCCTCACCGCCCTGCAGGACAGCATAAACCCTTGTCTCCAAAGCGATGTTGATGCCAAAGGCTGTCAAAGTTTTGAAGTTCGACATGAGAAAATAATGATAAGTAATTTTTTGATCGACAACCATGTTATCAAATATCATTAGGTCTGCTTTGGGAGACTAATAAGTAATGGGAGTGTTGCCGCCAAGTCGAGGCAAATCGAGGCGAGGTGGATAACTCGAAGTTTAGGAAGGAGGCAGCGGGGTTTAAATTTTTCTTCGTTCTTTCCACCTGGGTCCTGCTTTGCATTCGAACCACTCCCAGTTTCTCTCGAAACTTTAACTTTAACCGCCAGACAAGGGCTGCAACAGGAAAAAGGTCGCAAACGACTTGTTTTGCTGATCGACAACTCTGGTTATTGCACCACGAAGCCCGGGCCACTGCCACAAGCGAGGTTTTGCTCAGCGGAGGACTTTCCAAGGGAGCCCAACTTGGGGTACGTCAACTCTGGAGCTTGGACCTTAGGGGGTTTCGATCTACAGGAGTGCGCTGTGTCGCTCAGGAAGGCTCGCCTCAGTCAGACGATCCCCGCGAATCCGACTAGATAACGTCTCGTCCGAGTCGGACGACGGCACCTTTCCATGTCTGGAACTCTCTCCCCAAGAAATTCCCATAGTCTCTATTGTGCTGGTCTTGGTCCGAAGTTGCCTATATGCAGTTGATGACGCTTTGTCCCGTCCCCGAGGATCAAGAGCTCGGCCAGGGTGTGGCTGGGAACATATTCGGGTTGACATAGGTTGTCTAACTCCTCCTGGCTAGACTCCTCGCGTCGTTCGTTTCTGTAACTTATTCTGCTATTTGGCATCCCTTATCTATTGGTTGGTTATTGGTGCAGACAGGCGCTTTGATCGTTGGCCTGGTATAAACTTCCGTTTCTTTTTTTCTGCGTCGTTCTTTCTGACGATGTCGAAGACCGGGAATTGGCGACCTGTTCAACAGCGTCCTCTTCTGAGATTTCTTTCAGGATGCCCTCTGCTTCTCTTTCTATAACTGTTCTCGGCATCCGAAGTACCTAAAGATTCATCTTCGGTTCGTGCTGAGATCGTCAGACTGACATCTAAGTCACACGATATGGGTGGATAAGCTGTTTACTAAAATTTCACAGTGCCGCGGCGCCACCACCGATTTACTTATTCGAACATATAACCGCAATATGAAATGGACATGAACCATTCTCAATGTCAGCGCACCACAAGCGCACCGCGACTTAGGCCTCATGAGTCGATGTCCATCGTTGCTCCTCGCCTAACTTGATTTAGAGTAGTACGACCTCGAGTCTGCTTGTCTGCTTTGGTCTCGACTTGGTATATAAATGCTCACTCATTGCGCTAAGCCTCTCAACTGAACCGCCGCGATGCGCCTTCTAATCCTCGCTTTCCTTTGCGCCCTTTTTCTCTCTGTTACGTCTTGCCCGCCAGATCCCGAAGAAGTCGCAAATGTGATCGAGCCCCTGTACGCGAAATTCAACAGTGAGTACTTGCCTTGTTTCTTCTTGCCACAAGAAAGTAACAGTTTTGATCGCACTGGCAGACGACATTTGCGGACAGGGAATCAAGCCTGGTGGTCAAGCGGATGTCGATTTCCTTAACACAGTCATTTTGCCCTACTACATCTCCAAGAAGTGGTTGACTATAGATCCTCCTCGTGGTCAGAAACACTTCGATTGTATTATGACTTCCTTTATTCATTCTTCATTATCCAGGATGGGAGAAAGACAAGGACATGATTATCGCGAAGTGCCACAAGAATACCTCCAACTATTGTCTCGAAAAAGACCGGAAAAGGTTTGTGGATTGCTTCAAAAGGGTGACTTTTACGTTGGTGGTGAGCCTCCGTCTTTCTTTTTTCGCATCAGTCTTGCCAATGGGTTGCGCAGTTGAAGTACGCCGTCAAGCTGGGATCATACTGTCAGATCTTGGATGGTAAGATTGCGAACTGGGACAAGGACGACAAGCCGCAGGCGATGGAATTTTTCACGCAATATTGCGCAACGAAAGGAAAGAAGTGTTAGAAGATTGAAGGCAGTGATAAGCGGATGATCCCACTGGTTCATTAGATTTTTGGTGCTGAACGTTTTATATCTTTCCAATTTTTTTCCCAATTTGCTTTATCCTAATTCAAAGAAAATGGGATCCGGGATGCTTCTTCAATGATCAAGACTGCACTCGACAGCCTCATCCCATCGCGATCGTAAACATACCGGCGCCTATTCCTGGATGAGTTACAGAGAGCGCCTCCACTGTCAGCGGGTAGGCTGATAATTATAATGAGAAATTACTTAGGTTTAGTTAGCTCTGGACGTCACGAATACCCTAGAGTGGAGGGGGATCTTGGAGGCAGGGTTCCCTCTGAAGGGCTGAGGAATTCCTTTTTGGGATGCCGTCGGAGGTCCGACCTTGTCGTCAATTGTAGTGCCACCTCCTTGATTTGCTGGATAAAGATATGCAGGAACAGTGATTTTTCGACGGAAGCTCGCTGAAAATGCCCAACAGGAAATACAGGTCGCTGGTGAACACCTGTAAGTGTTGTGTCAATATCCCACTGGCATGTGGAAGTGGCCCTTGCCTCGGTCCGGGCAAACTGACAGTTTTGACTCGGACATCTTACAGCATCCCACTCACCAGCTGGGACCTTTGCGGTGGACAGCAGTCAGTCCTGTCCACTATAGGTTAGGTATTTATGTTTTCATGGCGGCGAAGAACTAAACCATAACATGGATGACCGAGCACCGATCGATTATTCCTACTCTCCGTCTGGCTCGACAATTGAGCCCATTGGCCTTGCTAGCATTCGACCGTCAAGCCATCCGTTATCGCGAAGAATATCAACAGAATCAAATCTTTCGTGGCATCCAAGGTTGACGCGATACCGCCTGCTTGTCATCCTTTCAACCGTTGGTTTGGCAGCGGCCAAGGCCGCGACGTCCTATCTCAACCTTACCTTTGCTTCTATCACTTTCGAGTGGATTTTGGGGGTGGTGGTATTCATATTGTGAGTTTCGGCGATTCAGCAGCTTTCCAAAAACCTTATTCTGGGTTAGCTTTCACATCCTCGGCGCATACGAAGAGACCAGAAACCCATATTTCGCATGGCTGTTTCAAAATTTCGATTATCTGGTGTACCTTTGGGCCTTCCTAGAGAAAATCGTTGGTTGGCGCCCGACCTATATTTCCGATGAAATCGATACTCCACACCAGGCAGCAGGAATCGGAATCCATCCTGCCGTGACGGGATACCGGATTATTGTTACAGTTCTCGTGGGGAGCATCGGGATGATAAAATCCGCTCTCATATATGGAAAGGAACCCACAGAGGCGACGAGTGTGGAGTGCGTATTCGGAGTTGGGATCGTCACTGGGTGAGCCAATCCACAATCATCAATACCGTCCCTCCCTTGATAATCGCCGACCTAGCCTATACTGGCTTGGCCTTTATGAGGCAAGTTCGACAAAGGCGTACCCCACGCTATTTCACGTTGATTATTCTGATCGGTTATCATATGGTGAGTGAATAGTTTCTTGTGTATAAAATAGCTAAGTACATCTCACCTTGTGCAGTTCTTTCTGGTATTCTGGCTGTGATCATCTGCCTCTTTGTCCTCCTTACGTTCCTCGCTCTTTCCTATGGATTTCATTTGTTCGGAGTCAGCAATCTTCCATCTAACGTGGCAGCAAAAAAGAATGGAACAAGGAAAATTGATTTACTCATCTCAGTGATCATTTTCGGCGGCACAGTCAGTTTCACGGCTCTGGCGGGAGCGCTTGGCTTCTTCGCCATAATGTATCACCTGTGTCGGCAGTATCGTGCCTCTCCATTGGGTCGATTTGCTGCAAAGCTCCCGGGTATAAGGTTAATACCTTATGTGTACCGCAAGTATTGGTTGCCTTCGGGGGTCTCCATTCAACCTCGACCTCGCTTCTTTTACCTGAAGAGATTCCTTCTCAGGCAAAGTGAGCTTTGGCGTCTTTCTCTTTTCATCAATTTTTTTTTTTGGTTAAATTTTATTTCCTGCAGGCGTCAAAATTCTGGGGAACTTCTTTATGTTGTACCTGATAGCATTAGCATTGATGTATTTCGTATGCTTTTCGCTGGTCTGGTATTTGCTCTACATGAATTCGCTGAAATCAAGCACTTGGTACGCGTTACTGTTTTATTCTTTGATATCACTTCCCGTAGTTTCATTCCTTGCGGCTGCGAGCGCTATAATAATCCAGTTCGGATATCAAACTGCTGTTGATTGTATTTCGGATGCCTGGAAGGATTTCACTGTAGAGGTAGAACCGGGTGGTGTGTTAGTTTAGACGCCCTTCGAGGGGATATAGAACCTCCTTTCCTTCTGCGAACTGCGATGTCCTCTCATCAGCTCCTTTCATTAGCGTAACCCCTGGCTTTCAAAATGTACTGAATGTCACAGTCTTCAGGTATGCCAAATTTGAAATTGACAACGGCCTTAGCATCTTACAAGAAAGAGGAATTGACTAGTTGCGAAACGACGTAGTCAATAAACAGATGATGAAAAGCAGGTCGTGGTATCTCCTCTAAAGATTTTCCTGAGGACGGGCAACCAATTTCAGCCCAGAAATTTTGTCAGCTTCCATCCTTGCCAGGCCGTCAGGAACGCCTGCGAGACCGTTGGGTAGAACCTCGACCTTGTTCGGCTTAAAAAATGAGAAAGAGGTTGAGGATTTTGCGATAGAATATTCAAAGAAAAATCTCGCGTACCTTGATGATACCCTTTTCCAAAAATCCGGCTATTTTGTCGTGATACAGAGTCTCGACGAGCTCGATATTATGTGGGAGCCTTGGCATTCCGAGAATCAACCACGCGCTCTTGTCCTTGTCCACCTTCGCGGTCACAGGAAGGACAGTGGCCAGTTGGCCCCCCGGGGCCAGAAGCTCGACGCCGGTCTCCTGAGTGATGTTTGAAGAGATCGAATCATACACGAACTTGATGGGCTCATTCGTTAGCTTCTTGATCTCTTTTACGAGCTCGGAGGCTGGTAAATCGCGATCGAAGACAGCCGTTGCTCCCAAGCTCTTCAGGTTATCTGTATGTTTGAGCGAGGCGGTGGTTATGATCGGCGAGAAGCCCGAAAGCCTTGCGAGTTGAATTACTGGAAGCAGCCAGAGGTAAGTAAGAAACAATGAATCGGAAAAGAAGAAGATACCTATTTGGCCCACAGAGCTAGCACCTCCTAGAACGACGATGGGCGTTCCGCCATATATTCCCTGCGTCTCTTCAGAGACTGGAGCAGTTAAGCCGAACCCATGGGGATTCTCGTTGTAGAGGCCAACGTATGATACCGTCAAAACGACAGGCAGAGTAGAGGCCTGTTCATATGATACACTGGGCGGAATCTAATAACAGCCGGATGAAATTCAGAACGATGATGGAGGACAAAGAAAACAACAAGCTTACTCTGGCAGTCGCGGAAGCGAGAGCAAGGGTATACTGCTGGAAGCTGCTTCTATCGTTTACAAATTGTCCGTGAACGAACCTGCAAGGGGAAACCGTCAAAAACAATGGAAGTCAGAAGAAAAGGGAGGGTTGTATACACTCTATCCCCCTTTCTAAATTCATCCACGCCTTCGCCAAGCTCCTCTACATCTCCAGCGATATCTCCTCCGAGGATGGCAGGGTATTCTTCAATGAAAATTCCATATTTCTGGATCTTCCAGTCCACAGGGTTGAGAGACGTTGCTTTAATTTTGATCAGGATTTCGCCTGGTCCAGGCTTGTAGATTGGTGCGTCTTCAACGACAAGGTCGCCAAATTTCTTGTTGAGAAAAAGTGCTTTTTGGGTGGGAGACATTGCTGGTTAGTAGTCGGTGGGGGAAAAAGTTGTTTGGGAACGGCCTTCTAGGAGCCAGCTTTTATTCGCTCATAAAGATTACACAGTTGGTCAGCGTTGAATAAGGTGAAAGATTTCGCCATCTTCTCGATGACCAAGACTTCAGAGGTTTGATTACTTATGAACGCGAGAGACTCGGGTGTGATGGTTCGGGCGCAAGGTTCAAATTGATCCGGTCCATGTCAATGCATGGGAAACATGGGAAGCAAATCATAGCAACTGCCATAAGCATTACTTATCTATTTTCTCAGGTCGAACTTCAAAGATTTGACAGGCTACAGCCTACAGGGTTTGACATCAACATCACTCTGGGAACAAGTGTTTATGCTGTCAGGGCGGTGAGGAACCATGCTACGCCCATGACTGTGAGCCATGTCGATGGTTAACGGAGCATCGGTTGACTATTCCTACTCGCCATCTGGCTCAACAATCGAGCTCATTGACTTTGCCAGCGCTCCCCAGTCAAGCCGACCGTCATTGCGAATATCGTCGGCAGGATCAGGGCTTTCGTGGCACCCAAAATTGACGCTCTACCGCCTTCTTGTCATTCTTTCAACCGTTGGTTTAGCAGCGGCCAAGACTGCGACGTCCTATCTCAACCTCACCTCCGCTTCCATCACTCTCGAGTGGATCCTGGGAGTGGCAGTCTTTCTATTGTGAGTTTCGCGGATTATGCAGCTTACAACAACTCACATTGGGTTAGTTTCCACCTTCTCGGTGCATACGAAGAGACAAACAACCCGTATTTCTCATGGCTATTTAATTTCGATTGTATGGACGCATGCCTAAGGAAGCTCGTTGGCGTCAATCGCCCACACTATATTTCCGACGAAATTGATACCCGACTCCGCGTGGGAACCCCTCCTCTTTTGACGGGATACCGGATTATCGTTACACTTGTGGTGGCGACCATAGGGATGTCAAAATCAGCCCTCCTATACGGACATAAACCCACGGAGGCGACGGCTGTAGAATGTGCTTTTGGAGTAGGAGTAGTCACTATGTGAGTCAATCCACAATTCGACAATTGTGCATCCGTTGATTATCGCCCAGCCTATATTACGTCGGCCTTTATGAGGCTAGTTCACTCAAGGTGTATCCAAAGCTCTTTCACGTCGACTATGCGAGTGCATTATATTATAGTGCGTCAATCACTTCATATTGTATCGACTTCGATCTCTGAGATTTATGCAGTTACGGAGACTTCATTCTCTTGCAGTGCGTCAATAATCTCGTATTCTATCGCCTTCCACCTGAGCTTTATGCAGTTACGGAGACTGCCGTTGTGTTCCTCTACCTACTCGGTGTCCTCATTTACGGTGGAGTATCCTATGGCTTTTATCTATTCCTTGCAAGGGCCTTTTCTCCTGAAGTGGCAGAGAAAATGGAGGGCACAGAAACAATGGCAATGCTCGTGATGTCCATCCTTATAGGGGTCACATCCTGTACCATGGTGTTGGGTGGAGCGATTGGTGTCCTGGGCGTGTTGTATCACCTGGGAAGGCGGTATCGTGCCTCGACGTTGGCTGGATTTATTGCCAGGCTCCACACGGTACGGTTAATACCATATCTCCACCGGAAGTACTGGTTGCCCTCAGGATCTTCTTTTCTTCCTCGACCTCGTTTTTTCTATCTGAAGAGGTTCATTATTCGACAGAGTGAGCTTTTCTAGTCGTTTCCCATGATTTGTACCAGCTAAATTATGTTTTCTGTAGCGTTTAAAATTCCCCTGAACTGCTTCTTTTTGTACATCATGCTAATGATGCTGGTGTACTGTGTTTGGATGTCTCTTGCCTTGTATTTGGTCTTCATCGACTTGTTGAAAGAGAGCCCATGGTACGGGTTATTGATTTTTTTCTTGATATCCATTCCTGTTGTTGGTTCCCTCGTGGCCACTTCCGCTTTTACGGCGCACACCATATACAAGGGTGTCATAGCTTATTTTACAGAGGCCTGGAACGATTTTTCGGTGGAGGTAGAACCACAGCCTGACGGTGTTGTCGAAGCGTCCCTCGAGGACGTATAGAACTTGGGTTTGCGTGTTACTCTATTTAATACTTATGGCAACAAGAATTTTCACATCCTATTTTCTCCGGCCGGATGCTTGTCCCAACAAAATCTGGAAGTAGTAAGTACTCAGGATTTGATCTCTCGTGCATATGCATGGTACCTGGGCGTGCGAATGAACATACTGTACAGTTTTGGACGTGAGACATGCTCACGCTCACACAAGTTCTTTTCGTTCAAAATCATAATGCCAGGGTTACTTCACCTTGCAGTCGAAGTGATACAACTTATTGGAGACCATGTACGTCCTATACTGCTGTCATTGCTATTCAGCTGAGTTGCCATAGCTGATCCGTCAAGACTTGAAGTCATTACGACTTGTTTGTTCGTGGCTCAACCTATGCGTGGAACCTATCGTCCTCTCTTGCGTTACATTGGATTTCTTCGCTCAGGCTCCGGCGACGACGATACACCAACTCGAGACACTGGCGAGTCGTAAAAGTGGGGCATCAAAATACACATGCACCCTTAAAATTGCGAGCCTTTTTCCCCGCCGCGATTCAAAGCTGTTAAAGGAATGTGTACGTTTTCTCAAGTGGGAACCTAATGGAAATACGGCTGAAGCCTGTGTGAGAACGCACCTGTCTGCTGCAATTTCTTCATTGGAGAATGTTGGGAGCCTCGTGTGAGTCATTGTAAATTGACAAACTCCAGACTTTGCTGACCATAAAGGACGTAGATGGATAATGTTCGAACATGACCCTTTTTGGGCGCGACAATCCGTCAGCGATGCCATTACTAGTTTACGGTTTCTCAGAAACCTCAGGCTGCTGCTCCCTGGACCAGTGTTCCGTGTGCCCCTGAATGGTCTGCACTTAAACCGGCTCATACACCTGGAAATGATCTTCGTGGCCGGGATTTGCAGCGATTATGATTCTAGCATAGTCTCCGAGGTAGCAGGAGCTATCGCGCAAAGTCCCTCATTGGCTCATCTTGAAGTCTTCTATCAGGATGACTACCCTCCGCTAGTGGAGAATTTCCTGGCAAAACGATCTCCTCAGATGCCCCTCAACTTTTCCCATGTTGCTATTTCGGACATGCAATACAATCTTAGGGTGAAACCCCAACTGCATGCCCTTCGCTCCTTGGAACTGATCAACACCGCGCCATTCCCACCCCTTGAATATTTAATGCAATCGAGGACACTCATGACCAACTTCTACAGATCGCTAATCGATGAACGCATACTTCTCGAACGCATTGTAGTTGACGATGTGTTCCCCACCTTCCTGGACTATCTTGACTCATACTCTGGCGTTTTGACGGAGCTGAGCATCCTTTACCTCTACAAACCTGTAGCCTGGCAGGAATTGGATGATCTCGCTGCCCGGTTCTATGCTTCTATACTTCCGAAGCATATCGGCTCTCTTGAGATACTTAACATCTCTCCGTTTTTCACCTGCGAATGGTGTTTCCATCCCAGAGAACATTTTCTATTCTCACGAGCCACGCAACTGCGCTTCCTGAACGTGTCATTCGCTTTCACGCATTCCCATACCTTGGATGATAGTGTACGTCATCCTTCTCCGAGCGTGGAATGTGAGATATCGATATCTAACTGCATCATTCAGGTGTCTTCGATTATGCGACTTCCACAAACTCTCCATTTTCTTACCAGCATTAAGATCACGGCAGCTAGGCGACAGGAGTGGCGAAATCTACATTGGAATCCGAGGTGCGACGACGACTATCCCGCCTTCACTGGACAGATTGACGAATTTGGGGATGCTATAAAAAATAGTATCAACAATTTTGCTTCTACGCATGATAAGGAAGTGTTTCCCCAGCTGCGACCTATCGTCGAGGTCGAGGCGGGGCTTCCAAGATGGTGGAGACGTACCTGGGGGAGCAGGGCGTTGCTTCGAACGGAGGTGATAAAAGGTTCGATTTCTGACCCCGGCTCTGAGGTGACAAAGTCTATCATAGAACGGGGTTTGTATCTGCAATAGGACGAGGCCCGAATATCATGAGTGACGAGTGGCTGGAAGTCGTATTGGGGAAATCGAGGATGAAGCAACAATTTTTACTCTCTTTTTAGACTCTAGATCTAGTTCGATGCTGACGACACCTGGGGGCTTCAGGGGATACGAAATTTGAAAATAGAGTTAGATAAGGATCTATTTTTCGAGAGTGCTTAATTACGAAAGACCGAGAGCCAGAACAAGACAACCAAATGAAACCTGTTGGGCAAAACAGAGTCGAGTTCAGCCAAAACCTGAGCACAGTGGATGCCTACTAGAAATTACAACAGACTCAGCGTAATATTGGAAGACAACCCACTGTCTTAATAATAAGCCCCGTAAATCTGGCTACCCTGTGTTGAAACAGGCTCGACGAGCTTGATACTGTGTGGAGCCAGCTGTTTGCATTTAGACGCGCATATATTTGAGGAATTAAACTCCGACGTTCCCTCTTCAGCTTCAGGCCGTTCTTCACCCACGAACGCGTTTCTTTCACTGACGTTGTCGTTCCTTTATCTTGGTTTCTCTCTTCCAGCTCCCCAATGTCGATTTGTTTCTTGGATGGCTTACATTTGACAAACTTGGAGAGCTCGACAGTCGGATTTGGAGGGATCTGGGATGGCTAACCGGCTGATACCAAGCTCGTAGGTGAATTCATTCTCTTGGATGAAAATTTATGATAACAAGTTCTCTCCAGGACTTTTAAGACCGGTTCTATGGCATATCTGGAAGCTAATAATTTCCCTGAGCGGCGGTAGTGCAGATTAACATGGAGTGGGAAGATGACTTTGTGCAGATACACGCTGATACAGGAGGTATTTTTATCGTTTTCATTCTCACCGACCACATGCGCACCTTTGAGATTGAGCGCGCTGCATATAATCGAACCGCGTAAAGGAAAAATCATATACTATTCGGAGATATACCAGTCAAGGAGGTGGGTCAAATTTTCTGCATCATCAGTCTTTCACCAACTAAATATAGTATAAAAGAGACTTTTTTTGCAATGCCGTGGTAACGGGCGATACATATCCCCCTCGCCGCCTGCGCCACAGTCGCGCCAAGACAAGTCCCGCCGTCTACTTAAATAATGAACTCGATGGTCATCGATATCGCCCAGGAAAGTCGAACATTTCCGGGCTCCGTCGTTGAGAGATATTATACCTCTATGGATGACCGCTGGGTAAGATATACGATTTTCCTGTTTCTTCGGGTTTGATTGAAATCTGGCTTATCAAGGAAGCGTGAGTCCGAAGCCATGGATGCAATCATCAACGCGACGCGACGCCCCTAACGTGTACAACGCGTCAAAACCCACTTCCACCGTCCATTCAAAGGCCGCTTTCGCAGCGCCGGTGACATTCATTTGTCTGGAAAAGGTTTAAGTGGAAGCGCACGTCTGTGGATTGCTGACAAGGCTCCCGAAGAAATTCCCACGGCACTTAGGGCAAACTCGGGAGGAGTTTCATCAAGTTTGTGTACAAATTTGGCGCAAGGGTCTTCCCCACACACAATGGCGAGCAACAACCCCATGATGTCGCCCTACAGACAGATGGGTTTCAACGCCGGAGACCAGCAGCAGCCGACCGCGAGCTCGTCTAACCAGTCGCCAAGAACTGTTCCAAGCGCTTCCGGTCCAAGTCTTCCTCAATCATCCTTTCGCGCCCCAGCGCACAAGCACGCTCATCACCTGCATTCAATTCCTCCTAGAGAAAAGAGCACCAGGACTCTGATTATAGACCATATGTTATGGGTTCACGGTGAGTGGTGTCTCTATCATCGATGATAACCGGAAACTTATGATATTAGCGAGGACGCGGTTCGCTCAGTCGAGAGCAGAGTTGGGGATGACTGATCGAACGGGCGGACAAGGTTCTCCCAACTACATTCATCGCACCCGCCCCGAGTCCTACGAAGAGGAGGATGAGGACGGCAGTGAGGGTGAAGATGCCCTTGTCCTCCGAGCACGAGCCGGCGATCCACAACGTCCATACAATGGTGATGAAGAAGATCGTCTTGGAAATCAAGACCTCGTTCTTGCAAGGAGCCTACGATTACGCGCCGAAGGACTCGAAAAAGTTGTGATCTCGATGCTCGAACAACCGCCGCCCATCCACCCGGTCAATGACGAAGATATCTTGACACCTCCTACCTCCCCAAAACTGAACGCGTCGAATCACACCCATCCTCATCGGCTTCCCAACGGCGTTCGATTGCGGCTAGCGCTCGGAACCATCATCAACGACCTCTTCGCACGTCAAGCGCCTCCGCCTCCGTACCGCCACACCCATATCCCTAATTCGAAAGTTTCCACACCGCAGGATCATTCGCCACCTCCTATACCCTCTCCATCGGATTTGCCTCATGCTCTGACGACGCTTGCTCCCGTATCGGGTGCCTTTGCCGTAGCGCCCCAGCCACCTTCGCTCGCGGTTCCCCCACGCGCGATGCAAAAAGCCCACTATACGGATTACCAGCAAACGTACTCATATAACCAACCAAACATGAACATGCCGTATCCTTCGAACCCCCAGCAACCACAACAACCATCTTATCAGAACCGCCTTCACCCAAGCTCGCGTACGCGGTCTTTATACGCCGTCGGTGCGGATCCGAGAACAGCAAACTCACCGCCTTCGCTTCGTTGCCCGCGCCATCTGCACACGGGATGCGAGATTTGTGTGGAAGCAAAATCCCCAACTCCTGCTCGCCAAAGTGGCGGCACCAACTTCCGTGCTGGGCGGGCGGCTGGGTTTGCATCGGATAGACACGGTGCTAACAGCTGGAAGGCCATGCCGGGTGGAGTGGGGCCTGGTGGTGGGGGTATAACTGGCTGGCAGGATGGGAGTGGGATTGGTTCTGGGCTGCTTCGTCCTGGTGTGAGAGGCAGCGCTTTGTGGCGGAAAGTTTTAGAGAGTGACCCGAAAACGGGATCGGGTAATACGAAGCTGAGTAAACTCATCCCGAGGTTTATCAGGCTGTCGGCGTTGGTCGCTGCTGAGCTGGGAAGGGAATCGAGGGGAGAAGAGGATGAGAGTGAGGATGGTGGTAGTGGTGGGAGAGCGCGGAGTGGTAGTTCGGTTGCGAGTGGAAGTGGTTCGACGTCGGCACCCGGAGCGGGGAGTGGTGGTCAGAACGAAGCTGGGACTTGGAACACAGCTGGGGGCAGTGGTTCCTCCCCTTTCCCCGCGCCCTCTTCGCCTTTGGCACGCCGGACCTCTCTGCAGGCACAGGCCCAAGATCGAGCGAGCATGTATGAGTTCGCCCTGCGTCCTTCGTTAGAGTGGTACATGCTCCTCGCTGGTCTACTCACCCGTGCTGTTCTGGAAGGGTACTTGGCCGGCGGGTGGAAAGGAATTCCAGCCGTCCAATGTCTATTGCTTGTCGGACTTGGTATCAATGAGAATGCGGGCCGAAAGGACGAAGAGGAAGAAGGCGACGAGGAAGATGATTCAGAGCAGTTTGCTGGTTTTGACCCGGACGAGCTGCCGGACCTTGTCGAGGCCGTCAAGATCCTGTTTCCGAGTCTTAGAGATAGCGCTTCGGGGCAGAAAGGAAAGGCAGAGGAAGAGTATGAAATAGAGATGCTCAAACGTTTGCAAAGGGTACGTTATTTTCCTCCTTGATAACGCTTTTACTGCATTGACTTAATATATTCTATTTTCTTTAGTTTCACGAGATACCCTCATCGACGCCCGACTGTGCGACGCACTTGGAAGATCTGGCATGGCAATACCCCGCTGAGCCTGTTGAACGAGCGGCAGTTCGCTTCTGTGAAGCGATCGCAAAATGGAGAGGCAAACCCGAACTCGAAACGGTAAGCGTGCCTTATTACCCCCTTCCATTGAAATCCCTTACCATATGCCAGTACAAAAAGAAACCGATGCCACGCGTGGACCCCCCACAAACCCCTGGAGCGATGACGATCGAGTCGCTCGTGCACTCGAACCCGACGAGTCCGGTCATGGCGCATACGGCGAATCAAGGGCCTTCGTCTGCTGCTGCGGCTGCTGCCGCTGAGCGGAGAAGGAGGCTGAAGAAACCGTCGATTGATGTGTATTTCACGCAGATGTCGATTTCGTCGAGGAGGGAGAGTGGGTCTTGGAATGCAGGGATTCAGAGTAATAAGAGGTTTCGGGAGGATGATGGGGGCCGGACGGAGTCGGCGAAGAGGGTGTACTCTTCTTCTTCTTCGTGAAGCGCAACCCGAGTATATCATTTCTTTTTTTATATTTATTTCCTTTGGGTTGCTGGAGGGGGCTATGGTATGGTATGGACGTTTCAAAAAGCGTTCATTTGATTCATGTCTTTTTTCTTTGCTATCCATTGTTGTCCTGTTTGTTGGCTTTGCTGTTTTATTCTGGCGAGTTTTTTCTTTTTGTCTTTTTTCGGTCTTTCCCTATGCTGACCTGTGTGTGTGGTTTGTTTTAGGCCCTTGCTGGGACGCTTTCTGTTGCTCGTGATGGTTTCTTGTATTATAATTTATTATAGATTCGCGGAAAATGCTTTGGATTCGCGGGTGTGTCGTGCGTTGCTGCTAATAGATATTGTATTTATTGTATTATTCTCGTTCTTTTTCTTTTTTTATCTCCACTCAAAATTATTATTTAAAAAGATTCTACATAGATGAGAGCTGGATGTGTGTTTTCTGCCGAGCATCTGGGAAGGTCCTCCGTCTTTGAAGGTTTGAAGTGTCCTCCGGAGGCATCCACGTGTTTGTTTAAGCGCCCGCCTTTCTTACCTTTGCGATCTCAGCTGAAATGCTCTGGTTCGTTTGTAGCGGTAGTTCAATGACTGACAGGGTAGTACATTTATTATAGAGTACATTTGTTATAAGATTTGGAAAGCTCGGTTTGGTTTCAGATTTCTGTCGATGCCTTGAATTGTTCTCCAACGACCGCCCAGTTCCGATTAAAGTTGAATCGGGTACCCGTTGATATACGAAGAGAAGATTAAATATGAATAACGATATTAACCGTCAGATTAACACTGGCCGTTCCTGCTTTTCCCCATCGATCCATACGTCCAGGCGTTCGTCGAAAAATGCCACGAAGCCTTTGATAGCGGAGCACTCCACGGTGGTGTTTGGATACCACCATAAGATGTTCTCGAAGGTCTCCCCAGATGAGAGTACGATGTTGTAGTAATTCGCAACACCCTGGACCAACGTCAATTGCATTATTTGTTAGGTCCCATACTGAGGCCAGTCGGAGAAGAGGCTCTCCTTACCTTGTAGGGACATCCAGTCGTATGTGTGGAGGGTGTCCAGAGGTCCATTCTACAATCTGTTTTGGGGATGTATGTGCGCACTGGGAGATCTGTTTCGAAGAGCAGACGGGGCGCTCTCGTGTTTGCGATCTCAGTCCCGTTTATTTCGATCCTGATATGTCGCGACGACTGCAGGATATCAACGCGCTGGTGATTAGAAGAGTTAGTTATTTATTATATTAGTGTAGGATTCTTTTCTTCGTTCGAGGGATCATACATACCTTGTATGGGTCCTTGGGGTGAATAAATATCTGCTCATCTTCTTCGAACCACGCGTCCATCGTGTCGAATTTCAGGGTTGCCAAACCAGCTAAAGGGCCCGTCTTATGAAGCGTGGCTAACCCTTCCGTGTTCTCACCCATAAATACGGAATAGGTTATCTGGTTTTCGGTCGTTTCACTTTCGAGTTCGACGAGATACAAGGTTGGCATGTCATCTTTTAGGAAGTAATAGATGGGGTAGTTTGGATGCAACCAACTTCAGTCCCGTAAGTTAAAATTGTTTCCGGTCACAAGGATCTGGTGGAGGGCTTACCTGTTTGACAGATACGTTAGTTGATTTTCGAACCCCAAGTAAGCTATGACGGTGAAACCCCTCACACAAGCTTTGCGTTCTTGGTATCTACGAGGCATACTCCCCGCTTATACACTCTGATACGCTTCGAGGTTGATTCAATGTGTGGGAGCGACGGGAAGAAAAGCGACATATCCTGCTAAGTGACAGTGTATCAGAGGGAGATTCAAGTGGATGGAGTTTCGGTTCAAGGTGAAAGCGCCGATGACGTCAAGGTAAGTATTAGCTGATAATAGATAAGATTAAGACCCTCAGTCACGTGGCTGTCATTTCCTTTGTGAATGAATCTGATGTTACTGGTTGATGAGGAACCTCATTTCATTATTTACCTTCTTCAAGTCTTCATCGACATACCTTCCTCCTTCCTCACACCTCAAACAATTTTGCATTAGGAAAATGGCTAGCTCGTCGTCGTCGGTACAACAAGCATCCAAGGAACGAACAGAGGAATTGCTCGAATCACTCGCTGAAATCCGATCGCGCGTAAAAGCGGTTTCCCAGTCCAATTCTTCGCCAACGCTTGTGGCGGTCTCCAAATATAAACCAGCTTCGGACGTTCTTGCATGTTACAACCATGGCCAGCGTGATTTCGGGGAGAATTATGTCCAAGAATTGGAGGAGAAGGCGCGAATAGTAAGTTTCTCCAAAGAGAAAAAAGTGGAATTCCATGCAAAGTTGACCTGTTCAATCTGATAGCTTCCTGCGGATATTCGTTGGCATTTTATTGGAACTTTACAATCCAATAAAGCGAAAGCTTTGGCTTGTGCGTGGCAGGTGCTATCTTTGCTTTTCTTGTCGTCCCTAACTACTTGAACGAATAGCGATTCCCAACCTATACAGCGTCCAGACCTTAGGCTCGATTAAAGGAGCTACAGCTCTCAATAAAGCACTTCCGACAGACCGTACCTCTCCACTACGTGTTCTGATCCAAATTAATACCTCTGGGGAAGATTCAAAATCCGGAATCCCCCCTCTCTCCGATTCTTCCTCGCTCGAGAATTCCGAACTCGTTTTACTCGCTACGCACATATTGAAGGAGTGTCCAAAGCTCCGCCTCGAAGGGTTAATGACCATCGGTGCTCTAGAACTCTCCCTGGCTGCATCGGAGACAGAGAAGAACGCGGATTTCGAAAGGCTCAAGGAGACGAGAGACGTTTTGGATCGATACTTGAAAGTGACATACCCTGAAGCGCTCGACAGATGGGGGGATGAAGCCTCTCGTCGACTGGTGTTGAGCATGGGAATGTCGGGTGATTTTGAAGCAGCGTTGAAGGCGGGAAGCGACATCGTGAGGGTGGGCACCGGGATCTTCGGCCAACGACCCAAGAAATCGTGATATGGCTCATTAGAGACTTGTGGGTATGTAGTACCGCTAAATGATGGGTCCTCTAGTCTTCTCCTCCTTCCTTATTCCCGTGAACGCAATGAGGTATGGTTTCTCTGTTGCCACAGGCGAAGCATGTTAATCTGGTCCACTCTCCACGTCGATGTCTCTTACATTCTCCGAGCAGATGCTGCCGTTCTTTACCACGATTGCGTTGTACTTCTCTTTTTCTTCCTGGTGCGATCCGTTACACCTTTGCGCTTGCATCCTGTTACTTTCCGGGACAGACCTTTTGCTTACGATGTTTATCTCTGCTAGCAGCTGTTACGCAAACATCGACATTGATAATTCGCTACTATGTGTCGGCGCTATCTGTCGAATTACGAGGGCCTGCGGTACTTGTGGCCGAATCTTGTTTGGCTTCACTACTTCGTCATGGATCGCACTAGACTTTTTGATGTTCGAACGATACTTTCAATCTTCCAACTGCTTCTTCATCTCTCTTGCTGCGCCTTATTCCATCGGTATTATTAAAAACATCGGGGTCAGGCTAGGCCAGGCTTGCCAGCCGAATAATAAACGTTAAACCTCTGGAACGGTAATTTACACGTATGGAGCAATTGCTCATTCTCTCTCTAGGTACATATTCGCCGTCTACTCGACGCCACAATCAGCGGTCCTTCATTTCGCCAAACTGCAGTATCACATCCAAATGATGGAGGCGGCTCATGGGGAAGATATATATGATAAGCACGAATAATATCGAACAAGCGAATCCCCAGAAATTATAAAACCCAGAAATATCGTTAACACGTCTTTCCTTTCGTCTTGCAATAATCGGACATAAGCTGGAAAGCCTGTTCCTTGTCGCCCGACGTTTCCCAATTCCCGACTGTTTTGTCCAAGATAGGACAATACTATGCCATTGCCGTTGAGCGGTACTTCAACTGCGCAAACCAAGCTAAGCAAGACCGACGGGAACAAAACGTGGAGTAAAATCTGGCAAGAGCCTCACCATCAAGCTACCAGCCATGCCTTTGACACAATCCTTCACCTTATCACGATCGCCTTGATCACAGTAATTGTAAGTATCCTTGTGGCATTTTTTGATAATCTTGTCTATCTCTCCGTTCCAGCCTGCACAACTGTGATGAAAAAGGAAGCAGAGCCACGATGGGCGTATATATATCTCACCTTTTGGAGGGTCTTTAGTCAACCACTCCTTGGAGAGGTAGTACGACAGTATGTTGTCCTTAACCCAATCGACATCGGCTTGACCACCGGGCTTGATCCCCTGTCCGCAAATGCCCTCTACGATCTGATGATTACTTTTTGCGTGGCAATAAATTTCAAGGCAAGTACTGACTCTGGAATTTATCCCTTAGGGGCTTTGATAATTCGGCGATTGGTTCGTCATCCAGGGGGAAAGAACTGACAGAGAGGAAGAGTGCACAAAGGGAAAAGGCGAGAATGAGAAGGCGCATCGCTTTGGGTTAAAGATGAAAAGCTTAGCGCGACGAGCGCACTTTTATATGTATGGCCAGTCATGACAGGGTCGGCAGACATGACCCTACCTAGTTCAAATCTGGTTAGGCGATCCGCATCGATGATCTATGAGTACTTACTGACCGGTGCACAACTGACAGGGAGAATGCTCCATATTCATACCCCGTGCATTTAAATTAAGTAAATTGGTGGCGCAGCGGTTCTGTGAGAGCAAAGTTAGGACTGATTGGAGCTGGAAGTCTACAGTTTACTGATTGTAAAGCGTGCCAGTGATCGAGAGCTTCACATATTGTGCGACAGGACGTCAACTCAAGTTATTTAAAGCACGAATCAGGAATGAATTGTTGTAGAAATCCTACGGGCCCACTTCTCGAAGCCTGAAGCCGCCGAATTTACGTGCACGAACGCCTCGTTAGTCCCACAAATGCAAGTACATGGGTTCCGGCCAAAGATATCTGGTTCAAACGATCGAGACGTCTGTAAGAAGTTCAAGTACTATACCGGAACTACACGCCCTCGACGGGCGCTTCCTGTAGTACATCTTGCAATTCTACCTCTACACTAGAATCTTCTATCTCCACAGTCAAATCTTTCCAGGCATCCCAAAAATAATTTACAACGCCCCTGTATAACTCAGGGACGAGAAGTGCGCCAAGGTCCACGATCCTAGGCATTGCAAGAAGGGATATTAATAAAAATCCTAACGGCCAGTACCAGGCGGTTTCTTTCAGCAACGTCGTGATGATCGAATACCAGGCCAGCAATATAGCCGCGCAGAACATCACCATCGTTATCATGGCGTACAACATAGCGAGGCTCAGTGGGATTTTAATCACTGCGTGGACCAGAGTTCGGTCAGTCTAGATAGATCAAGGAAATTGTTGGAAAGGCTCACTTTGCCTGATAATGAATCTCTTCAGATAGAAGATCCGAGGCCGAGGGCGGCGAATGGGCCCGGAAGGCAACCAATACTTTTGGTGCACATGTGGTAGTAACCTTACACCGGGGAGCCGCGCAATAAAGTGAGCGGGTGGAGACGCACGATACCTCTTACCCAAGTAATATATGATGATAAAAACACTGAAACCCGTGAGGAGGAAGGCAAAACTGGATAAGCCCCCAAGAAGGATCGCCAGCACGATTAAATCAACGGTTCTTGTTCCCTCCATTTTTGCTCTCGTGTCAGGGGAAAAGACGCTTTCAATGCATATGTAAGACCCATAGGACACTGCACTGCAAAAAAGGAGAGCAAATAGATAGAGGAACACCATGGCAGTCTCCTTGACTGCACAAAGGTCAGATGGAAGGCATATACACATTCTGGACGCACTATAAAATAATCCACCAGAGTAGTCAACGTGAAAGAGCTTGGGATACTTCTTGGTGGAACTGGCCTCGTAAAGGCCGAGCCAGTACAACCTAGGGATTGTCAACAAAGGTATAACTCCAGGATTCTCGTTTGACTCACCCGGTCATTATACCTACTCCAAATACGCATTCCACAGTCGTCGCCTCCATGGGTTCCTGACCATACAGAAGCGCGGATTTTATCGTTCCTACACTCGCCACCATGACCGTAACGATAATTCGGTATCCCGTCAAAGGAGGGTGGATTTCTACCGCCTGGCGTCGCGTATCGATTTCATCGGAAATATAGTATGGGCGGCGGAAGCTGGTAAGTTTCTCAAGGAAGGCCCAGAGGTACTCCATACAATCGAAATTGAATAGCCATGCGAAATATCGAGTACTGGTCTCTTCGTATGCTCCGAGAAGATGGAAACTAAGCCAAAATAAGTTGTTGAAAAGTCACGAAGTTGGGAATCGATAAAACTCACAACAGGAAAACTACAACACCAAGGATCCACTCGAGAGTGATGGAAGCAAAGGTGAGGTTGAGATAGGACGTCGCCGTCTTGGCTACCGCTAAACCAACCGTTGAAAGAATGACTAGAAGACGGTATAAGGTCAATTTTGGATGCCACGAAGGACTGGACCCTGTCGATGACATTCTCGATGAGGGTCGGCTTGACAGTCGAGCGCTGGCAATGTCAATGAGCTCAATCGTCGAGCCAGATGGCGAGTAGGAGTAATCGATTGGCGTTCCGTCAGCCATGTCGCGGTTTAGAATCAGGGAGCGTAGTTATTCGTCCTGGAAAGATAAATACTTATCCTATAATGGACAGACCGCTGTCGATTGCGAAGGTCCATCGTTGTCAAACGTCAAAACGCTGTCGACTCGGTTCTCCTTTGGGCTTTCCCGGACCGCCATCCCGACGTTGATTCAACGCCAACATGCAACAAAACGGCCTTGGTCGAATAACTTCAACAAGGAACGGCGGGACGACTTCGGATGGAATCGATGGAATGGTACTCGCTGAATTTTTGTTTATACTGCGGTTCCTTCTACTATTCTCTTTCCCCACTTCGCAACGCGTCAGCAGGTCAGCCACATGGGCCCTGCAAATTCTAGTAGGGACTATTTATTACACAGGTGCATCGACTAGTTCTACATCTACAGTCAAGTCCTTCCAGGCATCGATAATAAAAGCTATAAAGCCCTTGCATACGAAGTAGATCCCCACAGCGATGGCCGTCAGAATCACAGGAACAATGAAAAGGGAACCCAGAGAAAACATTAACATGCCGTACCAAGGAGCTTCCCCTAGCAAGTCCATGAGGAGGGAATACCAACCATGGAAAAAGGCTGTAAAATAGATCACCGCGACCATTATGCCATACAACATGCACAGGTTGAGCGGGATTTTAATGACTGCATAAAAATTAAGCAAGGAAATAGAATGTTGAGGAAATGGTAGGAAAGCTTACTCTGCCTGACGGTAAATCTCTTCAAGTAGAAGAGGCGAGGTCGGGGGCTAAAAGAGACCGCAGAAGGCAACCAATATGTTCGGTGTACATAAGGTATTAGCCTTACACCAGGAAGCCCAATGATAAATTGACCCAGCGGAGAGGCAAGGTATCGAAGACCCAGATGATACATAATGGCGAAGACGCCTAATGTTCCAGCCAGGGACACTATACTGGTGGGGCTTCCGCTGATAGTTGCCACTACAATGTATTCGATGGTTCCCAATTTCGCTTTTGCGGGCACACCAGATGAAAGGATCGATGCAGTAAGTAGATAAAAGCCATAGGATAGTGCACTGCAAA
Source organism: Hebeloma cylindrosporum (assembly GCA_000827355.1). NCBI lineage: Eukaryota > Fungi > Basidiomycota > Agaricomycetes > Agaricales > Hymenogastraceae > Hebeloma > Hebeloma cylindrosporum. The sequence goes on along the minus strand of KN831782.1, from coordinate 663,912 downwards.
AGAGGATAGCCAATAGGTGGAGGAACACAATCGCCGTTTCCCTAACTGCACAGAGGTCAGACGCGCCAATGAGGTATGAGAACCGGAATTTACTATACGATGATGATCCACCAGAGTAGTCGACATGAAACAGCTTGGGATACGCCTTGGTGGAGCTTGCCTCGTAAAGGCCCAGCCAGTATAGGCTAGAAAATTCGTCAATCGAAGCACATCGAATTACATAGGCTTGTGGATTGACTCACCAAGTGACGATCCCGACTCCGAATACACACTCCACAGTCGTCGCCTCTGTGGGTTCCTGGCCATATAAGAGAACAGATTTCGTCATCCCGAGGCTTGCCACCAAAACTGTGACAATAATACGGTATCCCGTTACAGCAGGGTGGGTTGCTACTGCTTGGAGTCGAGGGTCGATTTCATGGGAAATATAGGTGGGCCTGAAACCGACGAGTTTCTCTTGAAAGTCCCAGAGGCACTCCATACAATCGAAATTAAATAGCCATGCAAAATACGGGTTTGTAGTCTCTTCGTACGCGCCGAGAATGTGGCAGCTAACCCAACATAAGTTTCGTTGTAAGGTGCAGCATCGAAACTCACAATATAAATACCACCACCCCCGAAATCCACTCAAGAGTGATAGAAGCAAAGGTAAGGTTGAGACAGGACGTCGCAGTCTTGGCCGCTGCCAAACCAACAGTTGAAAGAATGACAAGAAGTCGGTATAGCGTCAATTTTGGATGCCACGAAAGATTCGTTCCTGCCGACGATATTCGGGATGACGGTCTGCTTGACTGGGGAGCGCTGGCAAGGTCAATGAGCTCAATTGTTGAGCCAGATGGCGAATAGGAATAGTCGACAGGAGCTTCGCCGGCCATGTTATGAGTTTACTATCAGCTGGCATGTTCCTCGCCCTGGAAACATAAATACTTGTCCTATAATGGACAGACCGCTGTCGATTGCGAAGGCCCATCGCCGTCAGATGTCAAACGCTGTCGACTCGGTGCTCTTTTGGGTTTTCCCGGACCGCCATCCCGGAGGCGCAACCTTGCCTCGATCCTCCACTGGCACTTCTTATTTTTCTGTATTTCCTCTTGGGCGTCTTCTAGATATTTACGCAGTAAAGATTCAGCAACTGCGTGTTACTTTTGTACACCTTCCACCATTTCAGTTCGCCGGCAAGCCTTGGCCGGGTCTATCGTTGTCCAGATCATTCTTCACTTTCTTTCCAGGAATCGCTGGGGCATCGCATGGACGACCATGATATTAGCAACGAGGAAACTCGTTCGTGGAATTCTGCACTACCCGAGAGAAACAAGGGACGACCGGGTCCTGGCATCCTTTCCGCCGTTTTTGCTGAGGAATTGCATGACTCCGATCATTCTCTATTTTCCGTGAAGGTCACTGTACCATTGCGGGCAGTTCCACAATCGCCTCCAGTTCCCGACTCGGACCATGCGGCAGTTCTTGACACTCCACCGTCATCCAATCTTCAATCTTCACTTGATCATTGTCCCCCAACAAAAGAAGAGGTCAGGACATCAATCCCCCATCCAAATGCATATTATTGCCCAGAGGATAACGGATGGGTGATCCTTAGCTGGAACACCTCTTCAGTCGCCCCCCCACTCGCACGGTCGTATATCGCGTCTGGAAACCCTCCTCTTCCGGACCAATCTCGTCGGAGACAGGTTGTATCCTGCATTAGAAAGAGCGATCGTCCTTTTGGAAAAAGGAACGGTCCCAGGGCTCACCATTTCCACAAGTACGAAAAGGCTTTCGATAGTCACGACTTAACACCGCCATTCGGAGAGATGGATGGGCATCTGTCGAAACAGTCAAACAAAAGATGACTGACTTGACCATCCGTGACGAGGCGGACACTCCCGGGGACTATGACGTCGAATCTGCTGAAGAAGAGGGAGAATTATTAGACCTATACGTTTGTTGTCAATGCTCGTTCTACTGTGTCGTCTCGGCGGTCATTCCTGGAGTTGTCCCTCGAAGACACCTCGAAGAATTGGTTCGAGACAGAACTCGAAATCGTTCAGCTGGCACGAGTGCAGAGCAGGCTGTGGCATCGGCAAATAAAGCTCTCTTAGTGTGAGTAAACTCTACGGCATTTCATCGATTTAAATTGACACGCCGGCGCCAGCGCTGTCGAAAACAAGCTGTGGAAAGGAAATAATCGCTGGATCAAACTGTTCAGTACCGGTTTTCAAACGAATGTCGGATGGAATGCGAACATGTACGTAATAACCTACATAGTTGCGATCTGCGTTTTCTTCTGCTAAGACTTTGCCAGTAAACGAATTTTTGAACTCTTAGGATTTGTGGAAGTGGTCACGAAAGCCGGCGACCGTTGCTTGAAACCTCCACTAACGGATCCCACCTTCCCTGCAGGAAAGCAAAATCGACGTCAACTTCTCCGCGCTTGGCTGGAAATCGCATCTTGGCGGACCAATTTTAAACGGATTAACGGTGATCTTATTCATCATTGCTCCATTGTATATTATTAACGTCGCGACAGGAATAAACCTCCAATACACATTCTACCACATGCGGCCCTACGTTCAGCTCGATAGTGCAAGCGAAACGTATCAAAAGGCAATTGGCGCGCACCGAGATCAAAGTTAGTTGTTCAGTCCCACTTCTAGGTTTTCCTTCGATACGCTGACCATCGATACTCCCTAGTTTATTCTAGAGGTCTCTCGGAATCGATGTTGGTCCATACTAATCGCTCATTAGAAGTGGCCTGGCGGGGCCTCGGCCTGACGCCGACAACATATTCCGCGGGTACTTTTCCCCCCTTCCTGATGTATCTTTACCTCGAGCTGACGTTGTCCAGATCTATTGGGATTTTCCTTCCTGGCCCAGTGCCGTTGTGACCCGGCACGGACTCCGCAATACTTCACATATTTGACAGCCATCGTAAAGGAATTGCAGGAAAGCGGGGGCTGCCCTCCCCAATTGGAAGAATTGTTGGCCATGGAAGAATCTCGAGGAAGGTTCACCTCCGAGGACCTTGCGACGGCAGCAACAATTCTCGGGTTTGGTGTCGACGTCGTACTTGACGTGGGATATGGAGAATATGCTGAAGATCAGCTTGTGGAGGATGCTTGGGTTGAGAAACGCTCATGGTGTGGCGTTGAACACGGTCCAGCTGGAACTCGCGGGCTCATCGATGGGGCACGCACAATATCGGCAGAATCACGCGACAGCGTCGAATTGAGAAAGACCCCCGAGAATGACAAGGAAGTCCCGTATCATCGCGAGTATGCAATCTCTCCACCGACAACCCCACAACCACAGGAGCAAGTTACAAGTCTCCCGGATTCCGGTTGGCCTGTATGTTCAATAAGGATCCGTTCGCTCACACCTACTAATTCGCTCTCTATCTACAGACCTACATCCCATTTCCCACCGCCAATCCATGGCCACCGCTGACGGAACAGGGACCTCAGCAGCATCTAGCCACCCAACCTTCTCCCATGCTTCGATTTATCCAGGATGAGCAAGGAATGTTAATTGCTGTGTACCAACCCGAGGTCCTTGCTCAGTATCTTGCCAGCTCGGGATGAGTTTCAGCCTACACTCCTCCTCATTATCGAATTGGGGAAACATCATGCCATATTCATACCACTTGAATGTGGATGGTTCTGCTTCACGCCAAAGTCGGTTGAAAAAAAAAGCCGGGCGGTTTTGCTTCAATTTATTTAACAGATCGGCAGCAGTCGGCAACACCTCCAACAACACATCCGTGGAACATTTTCTGGCCCCTCAACGCACTGCTCCTCTCTACTGTTGTCGACAGGGGAACTGACGTGAAACCGTGCTGCCTCAAAATTCTGTTGGACACCACAACCGTCCAAAGGGCGACCCTCGTGTATTGGACGGATCATAAACCCAGACGAATAAGGAACAGCGAATGGAATCCGTGGAACGGCACTCGCTGGACTTCTGCCTATATTTCCTTTCCTTCAACCGCTCTCTTTCACACCAGTCTCACAGCCAGCGTCTATCAACTGTCCGCCACCGTTGCTGCCAGCTCTATATCCAGGAGGATAAGATTTTCTTAACACGGTCGGAAGCCGGCATATGGATCCCATAAATTATATAGAGCATTATACCGGGGGATCGACTCGTTCTACATCTACAGTAAGGTCCTTCCAGGCCTCGAAAATAGAAAATATAAAACCCTCGCATGCAAGGTAGATCATCGCCGCGATAACCATCAGAATCCCGGGAACCATGAAGAGGGATACCAAAAAATAAATCAACAACCAGTACCAAGTGGCTTCCTCTAGCAAGTTCATGAGGAGCGAATACCAACCCGCGGAAAAAGTTACACAATAAATCAACACGATCGTCATGCCATATAAGACGTACAGGTTCCGTAGGATTTTAATGCCTGTATAAAAATTAAGCGAGGAAAAAGAAATCGAGGAAATAATAGGAAAGGTTACTCTGCCTGATGATAAATCTCTTCAAATAGAAAAGGCGAGGTCGAGGGCGAAGGGAGATGGCAGAAGGCAACCAATACGTTCGGTACACATAAGGTATTCGCCTTATACCAGGGAGCCCAGCGATAAATTGACCCAGCGGGGTAGCAAGGTATCGCAGACCCAGATGATACATAACGGCGAAGGCGCCTAATGCTGCGCCCAAAACCAATATACTGGTGGAGCTCCCCATAAAGGCTGACATCACAACGTATTCGATGATTTCCATCTTCACTCTGGCCGGCGCTTTAGGAGAAAGAAACATTGCGGTAAGGAGATAGAAGCCATAGGAAACTGCACTGCAGAGGAGGAGAGCGAATAGGTGGACGAACACGATCAACGTCTCCCTAACTGCATGAAGGTCAGATGCGCCGATGAGGCATGGAGAGCCGTGATTTACCATACCATAATCCACGAGAGTAGTCGACATGAAACAACTTGGGATATTTCTTTGTTGAACTTGCCTCATAAAGGCCAAGCCAGTACAGGCTGGGTGATTTTGTCAATGGAGGCAGTCTTATCCAATGGATTGTGGATTAGCTCACCCGGTGACGATCCCAACTCCGAATATGCATTCCACAGTCGTTGCCTCTGTGGGTTCCTGGCCATATAAGAGAGCGGATTTTGTCATCCCGACGCTCGCCACCAAGACTGTAACAATAATCCTGTATCCCGTCACGGTAGGCTGGATTCCAGAGGCTTGGTGTCGAGGATCGATTTCATCGGAAATATAGGTCGGGCGAAATCCACCAAGTTTCTTTAGGAAAACCCAAAAGTACTCCATGTAATCGAAGTTAAATAGCCATGCGAAATAAGGGTTTCTGGTCTCTTCGTACGCCGCGAGAAAGTGGAAGCTAACCCGGCGTAAGTTGTTGTAAGCTGTGGAATCGCCGATACTCACAATAAGAATACCACCACCCCCAGGATCCACTCGAGAGTGATAGAAGCAAAGGTAAGGTTGAGATAGGATGTCGCCGTCTTGGCCACTGCTAAACCAACGGTTGAAAGGATGACAAGAAGTCGGTATAGCGTCAATTTTGGATGCCACGAAAGATTCGTTCCTGCCGACGATATTCGCGATGACGGTCGGCTTGATTGGGGAGCGCTGGCAAGGTCAATGAGCTCAATTGTTGAGCCAGATGGAGAGTAGGAGTAGTCGATTGGTTCTCCGCCAGCCATGCTATGATTTTAGAGGTCAAGTAACCAAGTAACGTAGCTCTTCGTCGCCCTGAAAGCCATAAACGTTTAAACACTTGTCCCACAAGGGGCAGAACTGTCAAAGAGAGATGTTGAATCCTATCGTGCGACTCCAACTGTCAGCTTCAACATTCGCACCGCCAATCATGATCCCCGAACTCGTTGAAACACCAGTCGCTCAAAAAGGGACCCTAATCAATCAACAGTGTCAGCATTGAATATTGAACATCATCGTCGAAAGTAGGAAAGAACAAGAAAACTAACTCACCACAAGGACGATAAACGGCTAACAGTGTCTGCTTTAAATTTTGCGTTGAGTTCGCCCGCTGTCGAAGCCCTTACGCCCCATTGTCTCAGAGAACCAACAGACGGCTTTCTGGGAACAATTTCAAAGGCCTTGCCAAAGAGTAGTGAGTTTGCATACTGAGAACTTGCGGGGCGGGCTAGAGTCAGAGGCAGCAAACAACTGGTCGTGAATCAAGATCAGAGCATAGAACAGCCCAAGAATATAGCTACGCTATCAAAACTTCCCGCTCGGAATGGCTCCCATTGGGTTTATCCGTTCTCCCTCTAACGCCATTTCTAAACCATCCGATGAACTTCTTCAGGTCCCACTGCTGGATAGCAAACCATTGCTTCCCGTTCTCCTCAATCCTATCTGGCCTCACCCGATGTTCATGGTCCACAATGACGAAGATAGCAGCAAAGGTGATGAAGACCGAGGCAAGTGTGGTACTCGCAGTGATCATAAACATGATGATCATTTGCAATTTGGCGGCTTGTTGCACTGAGGAGCCTCCCAGGATTGCACCTGTCATCATGCCTGGAATGGCAATTATTCCTAGAACGCTTGTGTGTGGATGAGTGTCGAGAGAGTATTTCAAAAGAAATACAGGACGAACCTCATGCTATTGATGGGTGGCGTAAGCGCAAGTTTCAGAGCTTGCACCGCGAGAGGTCTACATGCTTCAACTCTGGTGGCCCCAAAGGCGAGGTATATCTCGATTTTGTCTTTGTTCTCCTTGAATTCTTTGAGGATGTAGCTAACAGCCACGACAACACCGGATACCGTCGCTCCGCAGAGCATACCCACGATAGGAACTAAACGGATAAATAAGTGAGGCGGAGATAGGGTACTAGGCGTACTCACTGTATTGGATCGGCGTCCAGAAGGGCTCTACGGACATAGCAAATTTTGACCCGAGGATGGAGATTGGTATCGTTGAACCCAACATGGCGATAAGCACTGCGGGGAACTATTTCATAGTTCAGATAGAGGCAAATAATCAAGAATCGAAGTCTCATACCATATAACGGAAGCGGCGCGGGGATTTATTGATAACTTATCTCGAGTAAGTTGCGAAGACTCATGGCTGAAAGCAGTTTGAAATGTACCTGTTTCGAAGGTACCCAGGAAATTCAGGACGACTGATATAACTTTGAGTTCCCACAGAATGTGAAGCTGCGGGATGGTACGCACATGAAATGAAAGCGACGGCCCATGGGTTTTTATTCTCGAATACCTGTTGCAAGATGGTGGCAACAACTCCTAGTTGGCCGATGCACCTCAACGCCGCAATTAAGAGTGAAATCCCAACCCCTAGACGAAAAACGGTTGAAATTCCGACATCGAGCAAGATAAAAGCTAGGGCAATTCCGACATTCGCCCACGTTAGAGTTGGCTGTCCCGAATCTTCGAATATGTTCCCATGTGGCATCGGGTCTTCTTGTAAATATATAAGATCACCGAGTCTGCATCTGGCCACACAGAGAAGTTGTTGTCGTGGTTTGAACCAGGGGGACCCGGGCCGCGCCGCCGCGAAAATTGTCAAGGAGTTGCCCACGTTCGTATGTGCTTAGCCTTCATCTTCCGACCTTGAACAAAGCTTGAAAAGCTTGAACATTTGAACCTCCCCTATGTACCCTGAAGGTGATCACGATTCTAACTGTAACCTCTGGGACAACTAAAATGGATTTGAAAGTTACCGAAAGGTTTCATATGCTTCTTGTTCGCATTGATAATCACTCTTGGTCATCATCGAAATATATGACGAAGCCGTCTCTCGTGTAATCTTTCGTTCAAATGATGTAATCCTGCCTCAAGAACGAGAATAAAAGCCCGCGTAGTTCAGGATCCTGCTCATAAACAACTTTCGGCCCCTACGACCAACCAACGATGTCTCCAACGCAAAAAGCACTTTATCTCAACAAGAAATTCGGTGATTTTGTCTTTGAGGACGCACCCATCTATAAACCTGGACCCGGCGAAATCCTGATCAAAATTAAAGCAACTTCTCTCAACCCTGTGGACTGGAAGATCCAGAAATACGGAGTGTTCGTCGAGGAATATCCCGCCATCCTCGGGACAGATGTGGCCGGAGATGTTGAGGAGCTTGGCGAAGGTGTGAAGGAGTTCAAGAAGGGGGACCGCGTGTAAGCGAGTTCTCTTTCTTTTGTCTGACTATTGTTTTGACGTCCTCGCTTCGCCAGCTTTGTTCATGGACAATTTGTAAACGATAAGGCTAGCTTCCAACAGTATACGCTTGCTGTCGCTTCCGCAACCGCCAGGGTCAGCTTTTTGTTCCTCTCTCACCCATATTTGTTCTGAATTTTTGTCTGAATGTTTTTAGATTCCCCCCAGTGTGTCGTATGAAGAGGCCTCTACTCTGCCTGTCGTTTTGACAGTATCTTATGTTGGCTTCTATAACAAGAACCCGCATGGGTTTGGCTTAACTGCTCCGGCGTCTGAAGAAACTCAGGGAATATATGGCGGAACGCCGATAGTCATCCTAGGAGGTGCTAGTTCTGTTGGGCAAATCGGTACTTACCTATTTCCTGACACATCCTACATGCTTACTTACCCCCGGTTTTTTCATAGTAATTCAACTAGCAAGGCTTTCGGGTTTCTCACCGATCATAACCACTGCCTCGCTCAAACACACAGACAACCTGAAGAGCTTGGGAGCAACAGCTGTCTTTGATCGCGATTTATCAGCTTCTCATCTCAAAAACGAGATTAAGAAGCTAACGAACGAGCCAATCAAGTTTGTATATGATTCGATTTCTTCAAAGACCACTCAGGAGACTGGCGTCGAGCTTCTGGCTCCGGGTGGCCAATTGGCCGTTGTGGTGCCCGTGTCCGCCAAAGCAGGCGAGGATAAGAGCGTTTTAGGGATTCTCGGTTTACCGAGGGCCCCACATAATGTCGAGCTCCTCGAGACACTGTATCATGACAAAATAGCCGGATTTTTGGAAAAGGGGATCATCAAGGTACACGGGTTTTCTTCTAAAGCAGTCTATCGCAAGGTTCTCATCCTCATTCTTACTTTTTGTTAGCCAAACAAGGTCGAAGTTCTACCCAACGGGCTCGCCGGCATTCCTGACGGCCTGGCAAGGATGGAAGCAAACCAAATTTCGGGGCTGAAATTGGTTGCGCGTCCTCAGGAAACTCCTTAGAGGGGATTCAACGGTACATGACCCCGTTACATTTGTTTATTGGCTACATTTTTTTTCGCAATTAATCATGGTTCGCCTTTCCCTTCTCGTAATACGTACGTCCTTGGGCATTCTCATTTTCAAGTTCGAAGGCCTTATATGTATCCCAACCAGTAGAGTGTGTATGGATCGATATATTGCCACGAGCTACGTAGGCTAAGATTATTGCTAACAGCAATTCATGGAATATAGACGGTCTCGCGCATGGTCAGAGAAGATGAACATCGACGCGACGCGACGCGTTGGCAGTCATGCATGTCATGTGACTGACGCGGTCGACGCGTCGCATTGCCATTTGGGAAGTTTGATCTTTTATTCCTTTACTGCAATGACCTTGAATGAGGTTTCTTGGACAATTCAATGGCTCCCGCTCTGCATTGGAATACCTCAATACGTTCCTGGATCGCTTTCAAAATACTAGCTTCTCTGCGTACATCATACACTCTTCCTCAAACGCGCCTGGCGGCGCCGGGCGGTCGTGGCTATATACCCCTACGGACTAAGGCCACGGTGCAGCGGGTAGTCTCATCCCATCCAACTTCACCACACTCATGAACCTTTTGGCATATTCCAATAATTTTGCGGCTCCCCGAAAAAAGCCGAACCAAAAACGTCCAATTTGCGTTTGGACAATGGAAATCTTGATGCCCTCCCACTTGCAGCAAGACTACAGACTCACGAGTCTACGCTAATCCCATGGCTTTACTGCAAGTAACCTCGAAAACGACTCCGTTGAGGTCGTCTATTTATAGCAGGGTCACAAGCGGCGACAAGACGTCGAAGATAAATAGCCCAATTTGTGGAAATACATAGAGGCTCTGATTGTGGGCTACTTATTCATTTCCCCACAGCTGGAATCAGTTATATAGGCCCAGAAGCATGGTCATGAAGGGTCTTCCATATCGCCGTCAAACCCAACCTTTGGATGATATAAGCCTCGCCCAGAAGGGGAGCGAATAAAGCCAGTCTACCCAGAGCTTTGTTCATCAATCCGGCCTTTATCACCCGCTACATCATTTAGCGAATCCGATGGCTCCCTCCCAAAAAGTTCTTTATCTCAGCAAGCGATTTGGCGATTTTGTCGTTGAGGACGCACCTATCTACAAACCTGGACCCGGTGAAATCCTGATCAAAGTTCAAGCAACATCTCTCAACCCTGTGGACTGGAAGATCCAGAAATATGGAGTATTCATCGAGGAATTCCCTGCTATCCTCGGAACAGATGTGGCTGGAGATGTAGAGGAGCTTGGTGAAGGCGTGAAGGAGTTCAAGAAGGGTGATCGCGTGTAAGCAAGTTCTATTTCTTCTGTCTGACTATTGTTCTGATGTTTTCGCCTTGCCAGCTTTGTTCAAGGTCAATTTGTCAATGATCGAAGCAGCTTCCAAGAGTATACGCTTGCCCTCGCTTCTGCAACCGCGAGGGTAAGCTTGTTGTTTGATTCTCATCGTTTTCCTGACTTTCATCTCGCTGTTAGATTCCCCCCAATGTATCGTATGACGAGGCCGCTACTCTGCCTGTCGTTTTGACGGCAGCTTATATCGGACTTTACAATAAGAATCCGCATGGGTTCGGCTTATCCGCTCCAGTCTCTGAAGCCACTCAAGGCATATACGGCGGAACGCCGATAGTCGTGCTTGGAGGTGCTAGTTCTGTTGGGCAAATTGGTAGGGATCTGCTCCAGCGCTCAATTCCCACTACATCCCTGAGCTCTTACCTATTTCCAGTTATCCAACTAGCGAAGCTTTCGGGTTTCTCGCCGATCATAACCACCGCCTCAAGCAAACACGCCGATAACCTGAAGAGTCTGGGAGCAAAGGCTGTCTTCGACCGCGATTTATCAGCCTCCGACCTCGCAAAGGAGATCAAGAAGCTAACCAATGAGCCAATCAAGTTCGTCTACGATGCGGTCTCGTCAAAGGCCACTCAGGAGACCGGCATTGAGCTTCTGGCTTCCGGTGGCCAGCTGGCCATTGTCGGACCCGTGTCCGCCGAGGTCGACGAGGGGAAGAGCGTCGTAGCTGTTCTCGGCTTATCAAGGCTCCCACACAACATCGAACTGGTTGAAACGCTATATCACGACAAAATAGCCGGGTTTTTGGAAAAGGGAATCATTAAGGTACATCGGTTTTCTTTGAATTCTCGATCACACTTCTCACCCTCATCCTTACTTTTAGCCGAACAAAGTCGAGGTTCTTCCCAATGGACTCGCTGGTATTCGCGACGGCTTGAAAAGGATGGAAGAAAACAAAATTTCGGGCTCGAAGTTGGTAGCCCGCCCTCAGGAAAGTCTTTAAAAGAATGTACATGACCTGTTTCGTTGTCAACGCCATGTACTTTTACAATCAATCACGATTTTCACTTTCCTGTGGTCTTCCGTGATACTGCTTCAAGTTCTTATCTAGTATCGTCATGTACAGGGTCATGCTTCAATCACATAAGCTCCAACTCAAATCATTTTGTGTTGAGCACATTATCCGGAGCCAAGGGGTCGCCATCTTGCGGTTGTGCGGACTAGGCTCCCATCAATTTCGTCATATCACAACAACGCCCACAAACCTAGAGGGCGTATAATATAAGGGCAGTTTTGAGAACATAGAGTTGTCAGGGATACCAGGTGTCAAGGCGGTGCATAATCACTCTGGCATTGTTGAGAACATAAAGCAACCCTCCATCAACGCTCCGAAAGCACTCAATTGAGGACTTGCACAATGTGCAAAGGGACCTAGGCAACCTTGAATATTCCAAATAACAAAGAGTCCTGCAGAGATTGCTGCACCTATAAGAGCAAGGGTTTCATGAAACTTGAATGTTCTCAAAACATAAACTACACTCCCACTCGAGCTTCTTCTGGATAGCATTACCCAACCTAACAACACAACACCAACGCAACGTTTTCCTTGTACAGATTCAACTTGCCATGTTGAGCGTCAATGGAATATCTTGCTCGCTGATCCCCCTCAGTGATCTTAACAAGGAGGTACCCGTGTATTATGAGGACCCCCAACCCCACCCGTTGTTCAGGATGGCAGCATGTAGAGTAAACGAACAGGATGTCCGAAATGAAGAGGTAAAGAGAGCACGGCCAAAATTTTCAGAGCACAGGAATTCTAATGCACTTCAATTGTAGGGCGAGCTACCCAACTACTTGGTGATTGTATCCAGGACTGGCCTCCTTGCGTACGGCCAAGACCTCGTTGTGCACGTTTTCCGGAATGGTACACCAGTGTGGGATCCCTGGTATCTCGACCGAGCCCATATTCCTGTTACACCAGCAGACTGGGGGGAACCACGCCGTGGTGTTCGTCGCACGATTGGGTCGACACCGGGACGCTCGGCGGGCTTCTTAGAGGTTATTATAACCCCAGCTGGAGCTGATCCCATCTCGATGATAGTACCCGACCTCATTCCGCAATCAAAGCACGTCGCCTACTTTAGGTACTGGTACAAACCTGCCTGTTCGTTTTTGTTCATTTCTTTGTCGAGTTCCTCAGAACCTCCGAGCGCCTTTGTACGGAATATTGATCTGGTTTGTTTTTTAGATGACCTGTACAAGGAAGAATTGGCGTGTGCCGATGATTTGTTAGAACAAGATAAGCTAGATGGATATGCACCTCTGACCCGCAAAGGAGCAGCTCCGGCCAGGTCATCTGTCGAGTACCCCAATCAATATCCGGCGCAACAGACTGGATTTGGATTTTGGCCGGATGGTCTAACCCCAGTACCAAACGACCAATACTGGTCGACGTCGACTCCGACACCACATGGTTCCAATCGCGGAGTTCCGCCCCCATGGTGGGGTCAACAAGGATAGCATTTCATAGCATTATTCAAATGATCGAGATGTCCGTCAATCCACATGATAATCTGTTTATATAATAAAAACCCGAAGAGCGCAAGGAGCATCGGATTATAGGACCCCAATAAATCCAATTCTTTCTGTAGGGAAAATATTTAATATTCCCGCCACTTTTGATATGCGGCTATGGGCGCTTAAACGACCAAATTTGGCAAGTGCCTTGCGTTGATCGCCTCATATGGGTCTCTTTTTTGTGGGCCATGGTCATTGTTACCACGAATTACTCAGCGGTCATTTGGAGTATAAAAAGAATGATGTGTAGGTAGTACCGTACTAAGTGAGTGCTCTACCGTCGATCCCCCTTTCATTGTCAAATTCCTCTTGCTTCCTACTTCGCGGCGTTTACTGCGTCCAGGAAGTCCAGAAGTTGGGATACATAATGTGAGGGAAGATCCTGGTACCTGCTGGATAAATCACTTTGCCACACTGGACCCGACTTGTCAAACAGATGGAGGCCTTGTAATGGGGATTTATTTGTGGAATATACGTTACCAACGGACGCTGGGTATCATATTCCTTCAGGTTGGCGGTTGCGCCTCACAGACCGTGCAGTCCGTTCTGGAGTGTGGTGTACTATACACGATGATGATGACTACCGACGACCGACGACATGCGGTTACCCCATCTATTTTACTTACATATTCAGCATCCATCCATTTCTTCCTTCCTTACTTACCTGTTGTGACTCATGGTTCATCTTCATCCTCACTGCTCAGTCCTCGGATTATTCACCAGTTACGTACCCTGTGGAGTTTTTCGTTTGTTTGCCCTTTGTGGTTTGTAGTACCAAGTCAATTGTTTGTTCGGAATATTGTTTTGGGGTCTGGCATGTTGGGGGAAAACGCACCGATGCATGCATCGTCGTGATTGGCAATGGGCTGTAATACCGCTGGTTGTTATAGTGACTCAGAAACCTATTGTTTTATCTATCTGGTTGCCCGTGATGGTGCCAAACGCTACTGTGATGTGCTATATCGGTACCTGTCAGAATTATTGATGTTCCTTATTGTACTATGACTTGTAACCGTCGTTCGGACTACTACTGTATGTACCCCTTTATTATCCATAATATGCCATTATTATTCTCCTCAAACCACTCCGCAAGCACTCTGTATGCACAATAGGGTAGGTTGTCATACAAAAAGTGCTTCGGATCTGTGCCCATACTACACAAACGCGTACTTAAGGCTCATACACAGCCATTCACACTACACTCATGGAACCAATGAACCCCCGACCGCCGATCGCAAATTTACCGCAAGAAATCCTCTGGCATATTTTTTCACTCGAAGCAACTCCACAGCTACCCAGGTTCTTGATTCGAGCGGACAAGGCAGTCCGGCTCCCACGCGGTTTCCCAGATCGATTGAGGACCGCCCGCCTTATCTCGCAAGTCTGCGTTTCCTGGAGAAAGTTAATCCTCGATTCCCCTTCAATCTGGGGTAACTTAATCGACCTCGAATACCTTCAACAAAAATCGGATGCATGGAGAGATGAAGTGCTCCGTAGATCTGGGGGAGCTGCCAACCTTGCGATATGCGGAAGATTCACCTTGACTCTCTCGAAAAAAGGTTTGAATGGATTCCTGGAAAAGCTCTTATGCGACCATTGGGAGAGGATATATTGGCTTGACATCGAGTGCATCAATGCACACCGCTTGGATAGTGCTTGGGACAACCTCGGACGAGCTGCCCCCAAAATGCGACTTTTCTCGGTTTTTTTTTACCCGCATAGTTTCTCGTCACCCGCTTATCCATTATTATCCCACCATGCCCCTAAACTGGCCCATTTCTACCAAAATCGTCTCCCCATCCAAAAGCTTGAAGCCTTCTCGATCTCCGGTCTCACCTCTTTAACGCTCGATTCGATATCGGATTTGAGTATCGTGCTCGAGATATGTTCAAGGAACCATTCGCTCCAGACGTTGAGCCTCTTCCTTGCAACTGATCCTGATGATTCTATATCTATAGCTACAACGGGCCACCTCCGCCGAGTGGATCTCCCCTGTCTTTCATCCCTCAAAATCGGCAGCGAATTAAGTCCTTCAATGGCATTCCTTGACCACGTCGAACCAGGTCCTGGATGTGCCCTCGAGTTAACTGCCGTACACCCTGATAACACTTCTACGTGCGGCAGGCTAACCCAAGATGAATTTCTTGATGTCCAGCGTATCATCGCAAAGTATGCTACCAACTATTTTTCCCGCTGCAGTGATGATACATCTTTGTTGGTCGCCATTGATCAATCGAGAATCAGCCTGACAGCGTTGTGGTCTTTCGAATTCTCTGTCGGGATTATCTTTCACGCCCCCGCTCTGCGTCCACTCCAAGCTTCCACATTCTTTCGGTTCCTTCGAAAGGTTGTTCCGGTAGATATCACTGAAGCGCCCGGCGCGTTTTGGCTCTGAGGTTGATGGGAGCTCGGCAAAATTCCTGATCAGGCGCTGATCTGGAACTTGACCCTGGGCTTTCGCTCTTGTCTTCTGCGGTGCTCCTTTCAGGCTGTGCTTTGCTGGCCCCTCGGCCTTTTTTTCTCGTCCCTTTTGTCGATGGCTTTCTGCCTTGCTCTTGCCACTTGCTCTTCTGGCATCCTTCTTCTACTCAACTAATATTTATTATTTTGCATGTCACCTTTGGCGCTGGTGTAGTGTCAAAGATATCCCAACTACTACGCTTTCCGTTTGAAAATACAGCCGTACAGGAGGGAGTTGGTACCGAATGGTCTTCGTGGAATTACGGAAGCACTGAAGAGATTAGAATCTGACCCAATCTCGAGGCTGAAACTGGTTGCTCATCCTCAGGGAACGGCGTAGATGGATATCAATAGCTCAGAGCTGTCAATATGCCAATCACGGACCCCGGTTCAAGTCCATTGTAGAAGTAGCAAGATAAAAATTGTAATACATAGCAAAAATTGTCTTTTCGAGCTGCTTCAGCTTGATGTACGCTGGATGCCTCAATTAAGCGCCGGGATCCAAGCGCTAAACATTAACCTCCAATGGCATTCTATAGGATAAATTTTTTTCTTGAAAATGCAGGGGGTATAAGAGATAGCAAAATGGCGTATTCGGCAAGAAAAGAATCACAACAAACCCGAGTTCACTTGACCTTCGGATGACCAACCCAATCGCTGCGAACATCCACAATTCACTAAAAATAGAATTGGAAGGAAACCTACCATTGGATCAACATCACGAGATGCGCGGTACCTCCCTTGTCAATATAAAAATGCTTTCAACTCGATGTGTTCTCCGCTCCGCTCAGTCCACTTTGATCCATAAAATGTCTCCAGCCAAGCAGAAGGCCCTGCTTCTCGACACGAAAACGAAGGAATTCGCCGTTGGGGATGTCGAGGTCTACAAACCCGGACCTGGAGAGGTTCTCATCAAGATTCAAGCTGCAGCGTTGAACCCAGTGGATTGGAAGATCCAAAGAAGTTCCGTTGGAGGCCAGTTCCCCGAATACAGAATTCTCGGCGAGGACATCTCTGGAGATGTCGTGGAGGTGGGGAAAGGAGTGACGAACTTCAAAGAAGGAGATCGAGTGTTAGTAATGACTTGATTTGTTTTGCTTTGGTGCATCTGAATAATTCAACTCCCCTTCAAGCTTTGCTGAAACGGAGTTCGGAAAATCTCATGGAGGATTTCAGCAATATGCACTTTCATTGGCCAGTGTAGTAGCCAAGGTAAGTAGTCTCTGAATTTCGATAATCATCCGGTCTTGGTCCAACCGACGTACAGATTCCCCCAGGCATTTCCTACGATGAAGCTGCCACCATACCCTTAGCCCTTTCCACATCATACGTAGGCCTTCACCATCAGGTTCCGCGCGGACTTGGAATTCCTGCACCTAGTTTGTCGACAGAAAGTAGGGTACGGAAACGCCTCTCGTGGTGCTTGGAGGTGGCAGCTCGGTGGGTCAACTATGTGAGCTTTCGTTGAATCCCCGAATCGTTGGAAATGTAACCCGTTTAATTCCTTAATTACAGGCATCCAGCTGGCGAAATTGTCAGGCCTCTCACCGATCATTACAACAGCCTCACTGAAGCACACCGAGCACCTGAAAGCCCTTGGAGCAACGAACGTTCTGGACCGCAACCTCTCAATCGCAAATATTTCCCAGAGAGTCAAGGAGATCACCAAATCGCCCATCCTTCGCGTTGTTGACGCCATTTCCTTGCCAAGCACACAAGAATTGGCGTCGGCGCTTCTGGCTTCGGGAGGCTACCTGGCCGTCGTGCTTAGCCCGGCGGTCGAGGCTGAAGGAAAGACGGTCATCCGGGTTAGCGGCGTACTGAGGGCTCCAGGTAATATTGAGATCCTGGAGGATCTTTATCAAAACAAAGCATCTGTTCTTTTGGAAAGCGGGGCAATTCGGGTGAGTCTCCAGTTTTTTTAAGAATCAAGGAAATGGTTTCTGAGGATTCCATCGAAGCCCCTGCGTTATGAGGTCCTCCCAAATGGCCTTGCAGGTATTTCAGATGGTCTTGCGAGAATGGAGGGGGACCAGATCTCGGGCGTTAAGCTTGTTGCTCACCCACAAGAAACGGTCTAGAAAGTAACACAGAAAAGAATAATCTCGACAGCTTTGGGCCCTGAAGCTTCTGAAGAGGGAGGCGGATGTTGAAGATTGTTATTGCCCATGTCCATTCCCAAGAAAATAATGTGTTGTAGGTCCTCGAAATGGTGGGGTCACGGTGCGTAGGATGTGGATTCTTGTCATGAGTAGCTTTGGACTCCGGAAAAAAACGGGGGTGCCGGTAGCCGGTACCCGGTAATGTGCATCTCTCTCGTCATTACCAACACAGAAGGCGTCTCCTATCTACTTAAGATGGATATAAGAGTCCCACACCCAAGCCTTTCTATGTCATCTAAACTCAAACAGAAATGACTTCAGAACCGAAGCAAAAAGCGCTCTTAATTGAGAAGAAACTCGGAGAGTTCGTCGTTGGGGAGATCGACATCTGGAAACCACCGCCTGGCCAGCTTTTATTACGAGTGCAAGCGGTTTCACTCAATCCTGTGGATTGGAAGCTTCAGAAGAGGGGTGTGGATGAGGTTCCGACTATCCTCGGCCGTGATTTCGCTGGTGATGTCGTCGAGGTTGGTGAAGGAGTAACCGATTTCCAAAAAGGAGATAGGGTGTGAGGAGGCATTTCATTCCTCATTTCAGGTCATTTACTGATGGAGGATTGCCTAGGTTTGTGCAGGCTGCAGATGTAGGGGCCTATGCTGCTTTCCAGCAGTATGCTCTGACCCTTTCCGCCACTACCGCCAAGGTACAGGAAACATAAAGCTGGATAGAGATACATGTTCTAAATGATGTCACCGTCGCAGATTCCTCCCGGATTCTCATATGATCAGGTCGCAACTCTCCCTCTGGCACTCTCGACTGCATATGTGGGGTTATACAATAACACCCCACATGGTTTCGGAATTTCACCTCCTGGTCCTGGTATTTCAGCAGACAACGCTGGGACACCTATTCTCGTTCTCGGCGGCGGCAGCTCCGTTGCACGGCTTGGTAATTATCTATGTCCTATCCACCTTTATACGCCAAGCTTACAGAAACTCAGTCATCCAACTCGCCAAACTCAGTGGTTTCTCCCCCATCATCACCACCGCATCCCTCAAACACACCGACTTCCTCAAATCCCTCGGAGCTACCCACGTATTCGACCGAAACCTGGGATCAACAGAGCTCGCAGCCGAGATTAACAAAGTGACCACCAAACCGATCCAATACGTCTTTGACGCCATTTCCCTTCCAAGCACACAGAAAATTGGCATCGACATCCTCGCTTCAGGCGGTAAATTGGCCCTCGTTCTTCAGCTGGCTGTGGATGTTCCCGAAGACAAGACTGTCGTCGAAATCCTCGCCCGATCAAGGGTTCCAAGCAACATTCACCTGCTGGAGCCTCTCTATCACGACAAGATCTCTGGATACATCGCAAATGGGTATATCAAGGTCAGTCTATTCGGCACATATTCGCTGGCCAGGTTTAACTAATAAATATATAGCCTCTGACATTTGAAGTTTTGCCGGGCGGTCTTGCGGGCATTCCGGGTGGACTTGCCAGGATGGAAGCGGATGCGGTATCTGGACTGAAGCTCGTCGGTCACCCCCAGGAAACTCCCTAAGCCAATAAATAAATCCCTAAGATGAATCAATCACTCAGTCAGTCGCAATGAATAAATAAATCAATTCAACCCTTTTTTTGGTATCATCAGCCTTGATATGCCCACTTTTTGCAACAATCAGATATCGTCCCAAGGGACTGGCGCTTAGCGCGTGGTCAATATTTGGACAGTTTTTTGCCAAGGATATACAAAATGACGAAAAACAACATTCCTCGTCCTGAATCAATACATATCCAAACCCTAAAATACTAGATCTTCCCGTCGCGAACATACTGTATATAGATAGATATACACCGACACCGACTATCCGAACCTATTATCTTATCCTTATCACCCACCTCCTCCTACCGCTTCTCCTTCACGAAATAATGTAACGTGATATAACTCGACATCGTGAATAACACGAAGAAAATACCCAGTAATGAAATGTTCGGCCACCAGAAAGACTATCAAAAAAAAAAGGGGGTTCAGAAAATCGTGGAATGAGAAAGAAAATCAAAGGCGGAGATAACGAACCTGAGCCCTAAGACCGAAAACAGAAAGAATAGTAGCAGCCGGGACGTCGAGCTCGACACCATACTGCACGGAAAGCCACCATTACTTGAGCTTTCATGAAATAATGACAAAAAAAAACAACAGACCTTGATCTCCTTCAACTTCAAGTATCTCAGCTCATTCACGGCCAACGCCTCAAACGCAGCATGGAAGAACGAAACCGTGTAAAGCCATCTCAAACCCGGTAATACACTCTCCCGATTGATCAAAAGGCCAGTGAAAAGCAGGCTGAGCAGGGAAAGAGAAAAGAAACGATTACACCCAAGTCAGCAAGTCCGCCGTGAACATGAACACTCCGATGTACGCACTTGAACAGCATAACAAGAGTCCCGACCAGACTCGCCACACTAACGCTCGCAAACGCGATCGACAACCAGAGCACCACGCTAGCGGTGGTCAGATTGAATAGCACCAACGTGAGTAGGAACTTCCAGAAGCCGGCAACGGTGGGTACGAGCCCGACGAGCCCATAAACAATGCCCCCGAACATCAGAGGCGGCACGAGACGCAGAGGAAGGATATCAAAGAGGATCTAAATGAGGATTCATAAATGTTAGTTAGCAGGGACCAGGCCAAAGACGGGAAAAGTGTAACCTTGGACGAGAAATATGTAAGTGGGGAGTAATATCCGTTGGCTCTGGAACATCATCGTTAATTCCCAGCGAAAATGATAGGGATGAGGGCGAACCTTTCCCTCATGAAGAGGATCCGCTCATTTGCAAACAATCCGAGACTTGAAAGACACGAGAAACCAAAGAGAGCTAGCGAGAAGAAAAAGATTCCTGGGGCGATGTCAGATCGAAAGAACGCACAATGTGACAGAAGGAAAGAACGTACCAAGTCGATTCTGAAAACCAGAGATATCGTCGCTAGAGATGACACATAAACATCGGAGTAAACATGTCCTTCAAATCACTTACGTGACGTTATGATAGAACAGTCCACAAATGACTAGAAAAAAGGATCAGGCAAGACCAATTGTAAAAAATAAAAAAACACCCACCAGCCAACCCAACAGCAGACAAATAATGCGCCGTCAACAACGCCGGATCACGATACAAATTCTTAAACGCCCTCCCACTCAAAATCCTAAACTGCGTTCCCCAACTCGCCCTCTTCCGCCCTCTCAACATCGACGTCTCAAGCACCACATCCGGCAACTCATTGCTCACAGCCCCATTCCCACCTCCCTGCCCAGAAGAAATCCCATGGTCCGAACGAATAACCTCCCTCCTCAGCTCCTCCCCATCCGCTTTGATACCCGCCGCAATATCGCTCGCCGCATACGCCTCCACCAGACTGCTCAGCGCGGGCGCAACAGGCACGTCCCTGAGCGGTTGTTTCTGCTTCGCCACCAGGCTGACAACGCCATTGTTCAGCACCGCTTCGAATATCTGCGACGTCTTCTTTCTGAGATAATTCCCAGATATAGAGCTTGAAGAATTGGATGATCCAGTTGGTCGCAATTCCGTTTCGTCTTCTGGGTTGCTGGATAGGAGAGAACGAACGGAGAGTGGGACGCTGTGGGGTACGATAGGTAGACCGCGTTCAGCATCTCCCAGATTCGAATTATCCGATGGCGATTGTCCGAGGTCGAGCTCCGCTGGTGTCGATGAATCAGTGCTCCGAGGTTCAAAGCTAGCCTGCATAGTGAGATCGACTAAACGGAAAACGGTATCGGTATCAATCTTGCTGAATAGAGAACAAAGAACGACACGAACTCAAGAAATCCGCGATATTGAACCCGGGAGGACAGGGCTGTCCGATGTTCGTGAAATAATCTTGGCATTTCCCATATTCACCCGAATACACCAATTTACCAGCGGCAAGAACGAGAAGCTGGTCGAAAAGCGCGACGATATTGCTCCTGGGCTGATGGATGGTAAAGACCACCGTGCGGTTATAGTTCCGGGCCAGCGACACCAAGCTCTCAACGACGTTATACGCATTATATGCGTCCAAACCGCTGGTCGGCTCATCCAGGAAGAGAATCGAAGGAGAAGTAACCAGCTCGCAGGCTATTGAGACACGCCGTTTCTCGCCACCAGAAATCGAACGGTGACCTGATATGGGGTTAATATATGAGTTCGTTGCACGGCAAACCAACTTGTAATACATACCGCTTTCCCCGATCCTCATATCTCTGATACCCAAGATCCCCAACTCATTCATGGTCTCCAAGGTCCTGAACTTCTTCGCCTCAATACTCATCTCCCTCGGCAACCTCAAGAGTGCACTGTACAAAATCGTCTCATATACCGTCAAAGTGCTCATTAGCGTGTCCTCCTGATCAACAAAGCCGATGACGTTCTTGAACTCGGCATCGCTGACTTCTCTGCCATTGACCAGAGTGGTCCCGCTGACGATCCCTCGCTTCCGTTTTCGTGCGAGGATATCGAGGAATGTGGATTTACCAGCCCCTGAAGCACCCATGATAGCCATAACTTGCCCGGGCTTGACGCATCCCGAGATGTTGTCAAGAATGTGGCGGCTGCCTAGGGTGTAAGTGATTCCGGAAAAGTAGAGCGAAGCAGGAACGTGGTCCGTCATCAGCTTCGCGGCCTCATTGGCCGGAAGGCGAATTTGTCCAAAGTCTCCACCTTTGCGCGTGCGACCGACCGACCATAGAACTAATGGTAGATTAGATTGGCAGAAACCAGAAATTCGTCGATTTACGTACTCAAGAATGAAAAAAGGACCATCAAAATTGCGCTTCCAGCACTAAGGGCAACCCAGCGTGTGTTATCTGGCTTAGGTGGTTGCTACGAGGATAGGCATGAAACCTAGAAGGTCGACAAAATAGAGAACACATACCACATAGCCTGGCACCTGCGAATAATGCAAACATTCACCTCCCTTGCATTGTAGTGAAATATATGCGTCTCCGAAAATTTGATCAATCAAGTCATTCATTGCCGGCTCCTCGAATCGACAACCGTTCCCAGTCTTGCAGCTGAAAGAGGCGGGCCCTTTGATTTCCTCCTTCAAAAAGTCCGAGATATCTGGAGCAGCAGAAATACGACGGTAACTGCATGCGACTTTCGCACATAAGATTCAGAATACCTACCTATGCTTCCGTCCTCGCCGCAGATAAACCTGCCTGGAACACATTTGCACTTGATTTTCTCACAATTGTATGTCGTGGTATTGGAATTGTAGCCCGGCTGCGTGTCTGAAGAGCATTCATCCAATGCGCAGTAGAATGACTCGACCTGCGCGGTCCAAAATTGAAATGCGCAAGTGTGGTCGAGGGCGTTGCAACTGAAAGTGACCTGCGGTGGTCGACCGGGTAACATGTCGATAATCTTGCGATCTCAGGTAGAAATTAGAAATGCTCAAAGACTAATTGGAAAGGAGGACATACTAGTAACATCGCACATTTGATGATTGTTGAACACCGTCTCGCCGCCCTTGTAACATGTCATGTTGGCAACCTCTTCATCGTCTCCTCCATTTATCACCCCTCCCATAAGAGGGAATCCAACGCAGGCATCGTCGGTCTTGCAAACTATAGGGCGTCAACAATGCGGCTTTGATCGTTACAGCGGCAATTGACCAACCATTGCAGTTGATACCTTCCCATCCGTCCTTGCACTCACACGGAGAATTGTCGTCACTTCGTGGCCGACGTTGCTCTCCGTCCGCCAGAGAGTCACATTCTGTACGAGAAGGTGTCAACGGACGTCAAGATTCTTGACCGGATCCATACGTGGTGTCAAACAATCGATTCCAGCCCATCCCGGAGGACATTTACATTGGCCATCATACTGGTTGCATTCCGCATATTGCCCACACGTGAAAACAGGGAGCATACAATTGAAACACGGCGGGCATTTGGCTGCGGGAAGATTAGGACATATCGCCTTGAGAATACACCTTCTCGAGACTTACGCGGCGGAGCAATATCTGAGAGAACATTATAGTTCTGAACTTGGAAATCAGCGTTCATGAATAACTCGGTCGATGCTGGTGGGACTAACGTGCGCTACATAGCTCTGGTTTGAAGATCTGTGCTGCAATGACGTGTTTCGTGTAGCTATCGAGACTGGCGACAGGAAGAGTAGTAGCAGCGAGGTTGGAAGTAGTCGCATGGAGAACGGTGCTGCGGGTCGCTCTGCCCTGCCCATGGCTGCAGAGGAGGTTGAGATCAATGAACGGAGGCAACTGGCATGACCACCAGCGTGACCGGCTACAGCTGCCGGCGCGCATATAGTCACTCGTGACGATGATCTCCCCACTTTTGGTTCTCTCCATCGACGTTGTTCGTCGAATTCAGCACCATCCAAGCTCGAAACATTATGATGTCAACAGTGCGCGCGAGATAACAGAACATGGGAGATACAGAAGACCATTGCTATTGTGAAGATTTCAGGAGATGGAATGATACTCGGGTTCATAAAATTGGAGGCGAGAGCTGCGGCGCTGGTGGTCGACAAAACGAACACTCCTACTGGCGTCGAAGGACTCGCGTATCGCGAAATGGAGGCTTCCTATAGCACGCGAAGCGCCTGTAATCTTTTACTACGTGGCCTGCTCGATTTATCAAATTACCAGTTCCCAACGTCTATCTGCTCTTTGTCTAGGTACCTCGGTTACCCTCGACAATGTCTGTTTCCTGATGAACCGCCAATTGATTCTTCCGTATTCAAGTTGACAACTTGAAAATTATGTTTCTCATTTTATTTTATCTTTCGAAAATCCTGGCTCCGGTCCGGTCGACGTCAACCGAGTTGATGAGAAATAGCGCTCGATGAACGCTTGAACGTAAGTTCTATGACAATTCCCAGTGAACTCAATCACGACGTTGTATGGTAGACTGGGACCCACCCGGACAGATTGTCGCTTCTATTGAGACTATAATACCCAATGTAGTTACTTCCCTCCTTCGCAAGATTCCCCCGTTGAGGACACTAAATGCAGAAAAAACAAAAAACGAAATTGCCCGCTCGAGAATCATACAATAACACAACAGAGACCCAGTCGATGTAGGCCAAATGAGTATGAGGTCGACGATGAGGAAACCAGATAGTAAGCGCTCACGGCTTCCGGGAGTCATGAACATGTATCGAACTTCTCAGGCTTATCATCCATCCATTCGCAGCACCGTCCTAGTCCCCGCTTCTCGGAACCATTCTGGAGGCCTCCCCTCGACCTCGATCATAGGTGGTCGGTGGGGAGATGGTTCCTTCCCAACACTGGGGAAAGCAAAATGGTTGACGCCAATTCTTATGGCGTGCGTGAAATCCTCAAGTTCTTTAGCGAAGGTACTTTCACGACTGAGAAGACGCGGACTCCAAGAGGGACGCCACCACTCTTTCCGTCTAGCTGCATTGATCTTGATATTGGTCAGAAAATGGAGAGTTTGTGGAAGTCGCATAATGGAAGACACCTGGCCAAATGAATGCAATGAGATAAGTATCTGAGATTCCACAGACGGATCACATACAGCATCATCCAAGGTGTAGTCCAAGTTCTGGTCTGCAACAGAGGAGGGATTGTAAGCGAATGACACTCCCAGGGAGCGGAGATGCTTGGCTCGCGAGAACAGGGAATAATGTTCTTTGGGATGGAAACACCACTTGCAGGTGAAAAACGGGGAGAGGTTGAGAACCTCAAGAAAACCGATATGCTTCGGAAGGATGGAATCATAGAACCGTGCGGCAAGTTCATCCAATTCCTCCCAGGGTACGGGTTTGTAGAGGTAAAGGATGCTAATCTCCGTCAAAACGCCAGAGTACGAGCTGAGATAGTCCAGGAAGGCGGGGAACACATCGTCGATGACAATACGGCTGAGAAAGATGCACTCATCAGTCAATCTTCTGTAAAAATGGGTCATAGCGGTCCTCCATTCCGTTAAACTTTCCAAAGGTCTGTGAGGTGGCAAGATGTTGATCAATTCCAAGGAGCGAAGGGCACGCAGGCAAGGTTCCATCCTGAAATAGTACCTCATGTCTGCGAGAGCAATGTGTGAAAAGTTGAGACGCATCTGAGGCGATCGCTTTGCGAGAAATTCATCCAATGGCGGAGAATGGGCCCATGGAGAGTCGATTTCAAGATGAGAGAGCGGGCTATGCGCGATTGCTTCTGAAACTGCGGAGACAAGAGGATGATAACGTCTGCAAGCCCCGAATACTGAGAGATTTTTCAAATGGTAGAGCCGATCCAAGTGCAGACCATTCATCTCCACTGACAGATACACCGATTTGGGGAAGATAAGCTGGAGATTCCTGAGATATCGTAGACTTGCAATGGCATCGCTGACGGTTTGTCGTGCCCAATCTGGGTCATGTTCGTTCATTGTCCATCTGAGTACCCATGTCATCAACAATTTTTGGACTTAGTGGATCTACAACGACTCACACAACCCTTCCAACATTCTCCAGCGAGGAAATTGCGGCAGCCAGGTGTGCCCTCACGCAGGCCTCAGCCGCATTTCCACTGGGTTCCCACCTGAGGAAACGCACACACTCCGCTACAAGACTTGAATCACGGCGGGGAACAAGGCTTGCAATTTTGAGGGTGAATGTGAATTTTGACGTCCGACTTTTGTGACTTGCCAGCGTCTCAAGCTGGTGTATCGTCGTCGCCGGAGTCTGATCGAAGATATCCAGTGTCACGCAAGAAAGAACGAGAGGTTCCACGCATAGGTTGAGCCACGAACAAACAAGGGGTAATGACTTCGCATCTTGGGGGAGAAGCTGTGGCCATTTCCAAGTCAATTCAGATGGATATCGGTTAATACAGGACACACATTGTCTCCGATATGCTGGATTATTTCCGCCGCGAGGTGAAGTAAACCCATGCCACACATTTTTTTTTTGGATGACCTGCTGGAAAGAGCGAATCTCAAAATGTCTCAACTTTCAAGTCGGGGGGCACGGAATGCTCTACATCGGCTAGATTAGATAGCATCAGTGGCTGTGCATGACGACGCGATACAGTACGGCCCAGTCTTGGCGCGATTCCACCGCGTTGACCTCACCCTACGCCAGATCGGCTCCAATGGTCGGATTACGACAGCATAATATCATGCTGGCATCCCCTCTAAATGTAAAGGCAAATGTGCCTGAGGAGTTCATACTTTGTACACAATACACCAATAGCTGTAATTGAAGGAGAGACGAAATTGCGAGGAGACATAAAAGATTCAAGTCCAGTAGCCAGCGAGAGCCAAGTTGACCTTCCATTCCTATACGAAGCGGAAGCGGAGCACGTCATTCGGGAAGATGTTTTTTGGGAAAGGGTGGTCGTTCGGAAGTGGATTGAGGGTGGCATTGTCAAGGGTCGGAGAATCCCAGATACCGTCATTCCCTTCGAATTTCCTAAGGATCTCCCGGCATGTCTGTTCTCCTGAAATGTAGATGAACAGAAAATACTACATGGATCAAATTTCTATCGCACTCACCAATGACCTTCGAGACCGGGGGAAGATATAACCCGAGCGTGACATCCTTGTCCAGTTTAAACATGTCAACCCTATGAATGTTGGCGATGATGACACCACCATCAAAGAGCTTTCTCTCGAGTCGGAAGCCAGCGTCGTCCTGAGGACCTCTTTGCCCTGATAAAATGTAGTAAACCAGAAGGTGCATAGCCTCGTGCAACATGGTGACGATAGTGAGGAAGCGGAGATAAATCTCAATCTCTGTTCCCTGCATATGCTGGATTAAGGCGAATATAACGAATACAGAATAGCCATCACTGCGCACCTCTTCTGCCGCCTCGAGTGCCCTGATGAGATATGGATTGATCCAAAGAGTCGGGGGTTCAAATCCTGCCTTTATTTGTCCCCAGATCATACTAATACCTTCTTCTGGAATATTCAGACAAGAAGCTCTGTCTAACGGGCGGATATGTGGCCAGTGATCGGTGAAGCACTGCCTTATATTAGCAATGGTCGGCTGGGCGGAAAAGAGGTCCGGGCGTTCATCGTACATGCGGAGGAGAACCATATGAAAGGCGGTGATTATTTGTGGATGGGCCGTCGCCGAGCAGAGATAGTCAGAGATCCCTTTGCGAATGGTGTGCAACCTAGGGTGGTGTTGCGGATAAAAATCGTAGAGAGGTGTACAACCACACCGAAGGAGAACATCATCGAAGGAGGCAGCGATGGATGCCGACACAGGCGTAAAAATCCGGCGACGAATAACATCGACCGAGGAAGACACAGGCGTAAAAACCCAGCGAAGGATATGCTCCCAGGAGGAAGGGAGGGAAGGCATGGGAAACCTGGGCGCGACAGAGCTGAGCGTCTCTTCGAGTAGCAAACCGAACTGGAATTCTAGGATGCAAATCACAAACGTCATGAACTCCAGGAACTTCGAGTGAAGTAACGCGATGAACTTGAGAGAGTTTCTCCACATGTAATTGAAAACATCGCGTAGGGTGACCATTATGCACTTAAATGACGTTAGACGGGAATCTGAGGTCCAGGATAAGTCGTTTCCGAAAAGAGCAAGCCACCAGAAAGAGGGGGTCTAAAACGCGTAAAGCAAGTCGTAGAGGAGCATGCAATGGCAAAAGCCTCGTATCCAAGGAAGCGAAAGAACAGTGAACTAGAGAATACGCGTAGGTCATCGTTTACAGGAAAGAGATCAGATTATCGAACCGTGAGAAGAACGCGTCGAATCCAAAGGGATGCCCGTTCAACGTTCAAGCCTCAGGGAAGAGCCTGTCAAAAGAGACGCAGCAGGATTTCTGAAGCACGAAGCGGATGAGAAAGAGCTTGATTCCACGTAAAATTGATATCTCGCGCGCTCGTTGTGACCTTGGAGTTGAAGGGAAAAAAGAAGCAAGGGAATTCTGGCACCATTAGAAAGTGGGAGACGCCTTATACTTATACAGAGCTGGTACAAATACGGTCACACGCCCAAACAATGTGACGTTGTTACGCTGCTTTGCTAGGAGATAACGCGAACTCAAGATCTGGCCAGTTTTCACGATGTGGATAAGAACAATCTTATTTTCTGATCGACAACCTTTATTCGACCTTATCTCGTCGAAATGAAGAGAATCTAAGATACCTCCCCGATGCCCTCCACCACGTCCCAAGACACACCAACGCCAACAATCCACATACTCCAACGTGGATTAACACAGAAGGATTGAGCAACGCCCGCTTTCCAAGCTCAGAAGCGATTTCGTCAGCCTTCAGCCGCCTTTGGCTCAACTGAATGATGACGGCTGATAAACCGGAAACAACGCATAAAGTTCGCGAAGGAAGGGTATCTTGCCACCGGAACACGGTAGCCTTTGGCTCGTTGAAGAAGTTCGTGGCATATCTGAGCGAATATACGATCCGCGCGGAGAGGTTGACAATGTTCGCATATACCAGAGACGCATCACCCAGCCCAAGGGCATAGAAAGAAATGGCAGATCCAATATATATGGCGGAAAAGCCAATCATCCACCTAAAAGTTCTCTAGGTTGGCGCTTGCTAAAGGAAGACTAAAAAGCACAGCTCACCGACTCTGGTTATTCAAATCTTTTGGGGTTGCTACGCTCGACAGGAACGCTTCAAGGCCACCATTAACGGCCAAGACGGGAATATACCATATCCAAGCACCGAGGACCTGAGGGGCACTCGTTGACAGGTATTGTTTTGGGAGAAGGAGAGGCAGTAGGATTGGTAGAGATGCACTCCCAAAGATCACAAGGATAACAGACAAAGACAGTTGTATGGAGAGAAGTGATTGTAGCATGGCTGCAGATTGTGCCAGAGAGGCACGGCGGGAACCAGATGCTTTCTTTTGGGCTGTCCCACCGAGAATCCTTGAGAAAAATACGCGAAGCGTCTCCTCTATAGGCTGGAAAACTATACGGGCAATCAGAGATCCTAAGAAAAGGAAATCAGCTCAGAATTCCCTGCAGTGTGAAGGCGGAAACAAACCGTAGTTCACGGCGAGGGCATATCCGCCTTGGTCGCGCAGAGGGCTGAACGAGGATAGAATCATCTTATCGCCCTCCGTCAAAAAGTGTTTCACGAGCGATTGCAAAGTCATGGTGAAGGAGAGCTGCATGATTTCCGTGTCGAAGTACCCTCCGGCAGCATTCCTATTAAGATATCGGAGATTAGGATTGGCAAAGACGTGAAGGCAGACATACACTGTGGACGACGGTTTTTTGGGTCGCAGGACACCCCAGCCGAAGGATACCGTATAGGTGAGAAACATAACAATGCTGTATGCCATCTGTCCCACAGCGAACGCAACGAGTGCAAAATCCCCAGTGCCCGCTCGAGAATCGTACAACAAAATAAGGAATGTCAGGATACTTTTAGCAGTTATTCCTAGACCTTCTGCGCGAACTCTAACGTTGGTCTTTAGATCAACCATAGCTCTGCACGAAAGAAAAAGTTTCAGAGCCATGAGCGGATAACCACAAGGAGGAAGACACAACTGACGAACACATTGTACAGCGGTTCACTGAGCAACTCAGCCACTGCCGCAACCGCATAAATCAAGATAGCTTCTTCGAAATACGGCTGCCTCTTCATCTCCCCACTGGCATATCGCGCATACGCAACGGACGTAGCCAACGCCAGCGGGATCCCCAAACCAATGGGGAGAAACGAAAGGTTCATACGTCGAATCCTCGCATCTGCCGAAACGTCCTGCCCAACCCTCAACAAGGCATTCCGAACCCCCTCACGACTGAGAAAAAGGATGGTGCTGAGAATAAGCTCGAATTGAATAGCTGCTGCCCCGAATGCACTGGGTGACGCGAGGCGGAACAATGCCTGGTTGAGAGCGAAGGTGAAGAGTCGTGAAAGTAGCTGGAGCACCATCAACGAGGAAGCTGAGGCCACCGATGTTGCGAACAACCGACTTGCTGGGGAGCTCGTCGTCGTCGCCATTGATGTTGCTCGTAGTCGGCGTTGAGGAGAGCTGTTCGGCCCGCCTGTATCCGTCTGTCGATTTCGTTTCCCACACACATTGCCCTGAGTCCTGAGTCCCGACCAACTTTTTTTGAATGGGAACCCCGCTACCTCTGATTATTTCAATAATTCGTCCCTCTGTCTTATTCATTACGGACGGGCTCCAAATACCTACCATCCACTTATCAGGCCGTGCTCTCATCTCGGCTGTTACTGCGCCCTGATCAAGTTCTTGCTCGTTCCTTCATCGTTCCCCCTACGGGCTAGATGCACACCACCCACATGAACCCCCGCTGTGTATCTAGCGGTAAACAGACGCGGTTATGAAGCGCATTGTTCACAAATGATCACACCCTTTGACAGCTGCATATCGTCTAAGATCATGGATCCGGACTAGCACTTAGAAAATTACCAGAGCAGCACACCTGTTATACCCTTCCCCCGTGAGCTCAAGCATTCAGACGACGCCATGATTGCGAGCGCACATTATCGCTTCCAACTCCGTGCATGGGTGAGTCGAGTAGAAATTGAAGCTTTCTTCCACCTATTTATACGGTGCGAGAAGGATGCGCGCCGATTTGCAGAGTATAAGGTCCAACTATAAAGAGGGTTCGAGTTCAGATATGGACGGGTCTGGGTCAAGAATGACATTTTGTACAATACTGATTCTTTTGGCTGTTCTAAGTACACCTCATTCGGTTTCTCCCCCAACTCGCTGTCGACAGCCTCCCTTCACCTTTTCACCCGCAACATAAATGAACTCATATTTCGGATAGAAAGATCTTCCAGGCATACCTACGGGTCAGTCGCACACCACCCACATGAACAATACATGCCACTCTGTACCCAGCGATACCCGCACAAACGAGACGCTGTTGGCCTTTCAGCAGGATCAACCCTCAAACACACTTTAATGATTGAAGCAGTCTCTTTAGCATCGTTCTTCGACATTGCTTTAGTGGCTGAAAGATCAACCCTGATCCCAGCGAGGACTTTTTCGAGCGCATCGGGGGATAACGTTCCTGGTGCATTTTCGAATAACTCGCGGCCCGTGAGCAACGTATAGATCTACGAGAAGAGTTGTGAGAGAGCAGAGGTGAAGGGGAGGGGAGGGTCATACTGTGCAGCCTAACATCCAGATATCCGCCTTTGTATCGATGCTTGCTCCCTCGATCGATGCCTCCGGGGGCAAAATATTTGATGGACTGTCGAGTATGACGTTTTCCGACACGATCCGTGCTAGTTTCACACCTCAGTTGAAATTGGAGAAATTGGAGAGTAGTCTGCTTACCATGCGAATAGTTGCTCAAGTTGATGATAAGTCTCGCAATATCCGTCGCGGGGCTATCCCGTTTGAGTTCATATGTATTCATGGGCTGGGATTTGACAACGTGGTAGACTTTGCCTGCAGGATCTGCGACATTTTCACCGCAATTAGAGGGATTCTCAGATATGAAACCCCGGATAAAAGGGCCTTGTTCGAATGAAGAAAACAAGATATTCTGAGGTGTTACAGCTGGGAGGAAACTCAGTCATGATGCCATATCGAGAGACTTGTTAGCCGCACCTCCATGAATGATACTGTTTCTATGTAATTTGCAGAGCGCCTCCAGTATTTCTCCAATGGCCTGCTTAACAGCATGAAGCGGTAGATATCTTCCCGACTCGGTACTATCGTCAAGTAATGACACAACGCTCGGCCCAAGGAGCTGCAAAACGAGACACAAATGGGTCCCGACCTCACTCTCCTCGTAAAAGCAGTCCCTCCTATAAGGCACATTCCAATAGATACGCAAATCCCTCATCTTCTGAAGGATATCGCGTTCGTTTGTAGAGCAAGAGTCCTTGGAAGCAGAGACGGTATAGATTTTGATCGCTTTGAAGTTCTCCGGATCCTCTGAGTCGGTTGCGAGCCAGCAAGATGAGCGAGAACCCCATCCTAGTTTGCGAATAAGCGTCCAGCGCCCGTTGTTGATGGTTTGGTTTAGTTGGCCCGGGAAGTAGCCTACGGGAGAGTCCAGCGGTTCTTCGGGAAAGAGGGACATTGTCGAGGATAGTCGAGTATTGGTACTTCGAGAAACGATTCACAATAGATGTTGAAGGGAACAATCCACACAACCACTGGATCACAGCCTTTCACAGCCTGTCGGCGAGACTCACCCACACCACCACACAATGTGATCAGGGATCCAAATTTACACAATCATCATCGCAGTTCAGATCCATACTGCATTGACGGACTAGGGTGATTGGATGACAAGAACCGCACGCGCCCAAGTGTAGACTTCCATTCACGGTATCCCCCTAAACGGACCAATAAACCTCGCAAACGAAGTGCGAGCGTCAATGTTCGCGCACATCAGAGCCGCATCCAACAACCCAAGGGCATAAAAAGCAATGGCAGATTCGATATATAAGCCGACCACCCACCTAAAGTTCTCCAGGTTGGGGCTTGGTAAACGAAGACTCAAGGAAGCGACAGCTCACCGACTTCGGTTATTCAGATCTTTTGGAGTTGCTATTACGCTCAACAGGAACGCTTCAAGGCCACCATTAACGGCCAAGGCATGAAGATACCATATCCAAGCGCCAAGGACCTGAAGGGCAGTCGTTGACAAGTATTGTTTTGGGAGAAGGATAGGCACTAGATGGACTCCCAAAGACCACAAGTATAACAGTTGTTATGGAGAGAAGTGATTGTAACATGGTCGCAGGTTGTGCCAGAGAGGCGCGGCGGGAATCAGAGGATTTCCTTTGGGCTGTCGCACCAGAGGTGGTGAGCAACCGGCTTGCCGGGGAGGTAGTCGTCGTCGGCATTGTTGGTCGGGATGACCCGGATGAGGAGTATTCAGCCCGCAGTCGTCCAATCCCTTTCTGACTTTGTCCTTGGGCAGCCTTGGGCCGCAAATTTTGTCTGAAAAATCAACACTTCTATTTTGCCTTTTCTATGAACATAAGGCGGGTCTACCTGTTGGCCCATTTGCGCCCTGAGCCTGTCGATCCTCACAAACTGGCACACTGCTGCTTGATGCCAGGAATGGCCCGTCCCGCTTTTTCACCCTCATTCTCTTAAATAATTTCAACTGTCTTGTCGCTTGCGGATGATCGATCAACTCCAAATACCTACCCTGCCATTTGAACTCGATTTCTACTGCGTTCGGAACCCCCGAGAAACTATATCGTCCATACTTATGTACGATACTTATGTACGGCGATCTTCATTGTCGAAATTCTAAACTGGCAGGCTCCTTCTTTATCCATTGTTTCCCATCCTACGATACCTACGGATTAGAAGCACACCACCCACATGAACAAATCATTCCACTTTGTACCCAGCGATACCCTAACAAACGAGAAGCTGTTGGCCTGTCAGTGGGATCTAGCCTCAGACACACTTTAATTATGGAAGCAGTCTCTTTAGCATCGTCCCTCGACATCGCTTTAGTGGCTGAAAGGTCAGGCCTGATAGCAGCGAGGACCTTTTCGAAGTCCTCGGGGGATAACATTCCTGGTGCATTTTCGAATAACTCACGGCCCGTGAGCAACGTATAGATCTACGAGAAGAGTTGTCAGGGGCAGAGGTGAAGTGAAGGGCAGGGACGTACTGTGCAGCCTAACATCCAGAT
Organism: Hebeloma cylindrosporum; assembly: GCA_000827355.1. NCBI lineage: Eukaryota > Fungi > Basidiomycota > Agaricomycetes > Agaricales > Hymenogastraceae > Hebeloma > Hebeloma cylindrosporum. The sequence goes on along the minus strand of KN831782.1, from coordinate 629,668 downwards.
ATCCGCCTTTGTATCGATGCTTGCTCCCTCGATCGATGCCTCTGGGGGCAGGAAATTTGATTGCGCATCCAGCATGGTGTTTTCAGACACGATCCGCGCTAGTTTCGCCATAGACCAATTGATATTCGAACAATTGGAGAGGAGTCTACTTACCGTGCGAATAGTTGCTCAAGTCGAGCTGAATGCTCGCAAAATCCGTTGCGGGGCTATCTCGTTTGAGTCCATATGTGTTCATGGGCTGTGATTTCACAACATGGTAGGCTCTGCCCTCACGACCCGCAAAATTTTGACCGAAATTGGAGGGATCATTGGACATGAAATCCCGGATAGAGTGGGCTTGTTGGAATGAAGGTAACAAGACATTGTCAGGTGTTACGGCTGGGAGGAGGATCAACCATAATGATATATTCAGTGAAGTCTTAACCGCACCT
>KN831782.1:0-28782 GCA_000827355.1 Hebeloma cylindrosporum | reverse complement strand
CAGAAAGGTCTCGATGAGGAGATTATGAAACAGTAAACGAAATTACGTAATATGTACTCTAGCCCAAGATATAAGCGAAATAGTGTGAAAACTGCATGTTAGACTAATTCTAAGTTAAAGTCCAAAGTGTTTATATCACAATTCTAACAATGATATTTGCCGTTTCCTTCATCGAGGCCCTTGAATTCACCAGTCCAGAGGAGAACCAAATTCTTCAGGACATTCTCGAAGATAAGGTGCATGAAGTCATAGGGCTTCGAGGCCAGGAAAAATAATAATGAGAGATAAGAAAGTATGGGAATCCCTTTGATGCCCAAATTTTTTGCAAGGTCATTTGATTGTGCTGTTGTTGGAGCCATTTGGACAGCGCAAGCAGTGTTGAGAAATTCAGTGTGGGTGTAACTCTCATCCCATATCCAACTACGCTTCATCCCATTCCACCCTACGTGTATTGTATTCAACTATGTTTCCCTTATTTCGTTTACTCTCTTACTTTCCACGTACTCATTCGTCCAATTAGAGACTGTATCACATGACCCGATTAGTAATATGTTCCCTTCTCATACGAGACGGTAGCATGATTGGAATCATCATCACTTTACTCATATTCACTATCCTAGCGATACATGAGACGTGAGGCATCTCTGGTTATTTTTCCATTCGTCGCCACTCTGCATGCGGGCATACCACGTGCGGGATTATGAGTATCTCCTCTTGGCTCACAAGTTGTAGACTCGCCGACGATTCGTACGACCATCGATAGGTCTCCACACCTCAGCTCGCCTAACTCACCTTGGTTGAACAACTTGCAGTAAGTTAACCCTCACAAAGGTGGACTCTGGGGGATTCCAAGCTCTAGTTGGGCCGGCTAATCTTACACTCAATCCTCATCGATGACATGTCACCAACTCATAGCGTCGCTCTGGCCTCCAAAGGCAAGAGTAAGGCATCGGTACTGCCCCCTTCCCGTTTACCTGTCCTTCATTCACGTTCTACGTCACTGGAGAAAAGAATTACGGACGATGCCCTGAAACCCATTTCAAAGTCCTCATTGCCAGGACACGGCCCAGGGAAACCTGGGCCCTCTTCTTTTCCTGCAGCGAGCAAACTTTTGACTATGACCGCTCCTACCCTAGCTACCCTTACAACAAGCCCCATCACAGTTACCGCCTTCACGGCCGCCTCCACGCACGATAACGAAAGGAATTTGACACCGCCCATACATCCGTCCGAGAACGCCGACGAACCATCGCTCGAAGAGTCGAACATTCGAATGTTACGCTTGGGGATGGAAAGGGGATACACCCTCTCGCCCATGGCTCATCTATGGCTCGAATTGTTAAAGGTGGTGAGTAGGCGAACGGGTGGGACACGTGTGTGCCAAGAATGAGCAACCCGAGACAAGGGACTGAAGCGCAGCAAGGGGCTGAAGTCCGAAGTGAGTAACTTTAATGAATTGAGATAATAGACTATATACTTGCCTGAAGTCCGAAGTGAGTAACTTGGGGCTTCTGGCAACTAGCTACAGGCTTATATATGTAAAAGAACAATAAGAGCGAAATACAATAAGCCTGGAGAACAATAAGAATGAGAACAATAAGAATTGACAGCTGACATCAAAGATTGATATCAAGTGGCAGCTGACATGGAGAAAGGTCCAGAACATTCTAGAATGTTCTGGAATGTTCTGGAAGAACTTGGAAGAACTTGGAGACAGTGGAGGCAGTTTTAACACGAATTTGGAAAAAGTACAGAGCAGACGACGTCAACTTCCGCTCGTTGTTTATCGCTGGCAACCAAAACGACACTCAAACCCAAAGAAGTCATCGACCAAGGCCCAGAATTCGAACGCTTGGGTCATTTCCGCATACGCGACAAGCTTTCGAATACCGTTTGTCAGACCGTAGGAGAACTACAAACATTTACGCAGCAGATGGCAGCTTTTATCCCCGAACGTTCTCATTTTTTCATCGTCGATCCGGACGACACCCTTTTAGAGGTTCTAGGAGGAGCGGAGTCTACAGGACAGTTGTTAGCAGCTTGGAGAGCCCTTTCCAACAGAATAGAAAGGGCTCAGAGATTTATGTTAAAGTACAGGGATGAGTATACAGACAGTGTTTCGATAGCTTCCCCCGCCTCTACAAATTAGGAACTTTTACAGGATCATTCAAGCCAGAAGAGTACGAGTGATCGCCTACGCTTCATGTATAGTGAATCCCCTCGACATAACCATCGTCTCAGCACTACGGAAGTAGCTAAACTAGGAGAAGGAAGAAGCTGGAACGAAGTCATTCATGTTCTTGCCTGGCTCGAAGCCCAGTCTCATCCTAAAAGCCCGACGATATCAGCTACTACAACGACTGGACCCTTAGTACCTATACTCCCAGTTAATGCGGGGCTGACCCCACGATCAAGCTATAAGTCAGACGTGTTCACTCTGCCCCCTTTAGCCACGGAAAATAGGTACCCAACTACTCCTTCCAAGCACATCTCCTGGTTAGACCTGTCTGCAGTAGGCAGCCAACCATCTAACCCATGGCACCGATAGCATCACAAAACAACTCTTTTATCACAACCTCCACCCCAGCAACGAACAGTGAGAAACAGGGAAATCTTCTCCTGGGAATTGCAGCCCCCTCGGCTAAGAACTTTTCGTTTTCATTGGGCGAATATAAGAATAGTATCATCCCGACGCCGCCATCATATTATTCTGAAGGAATGCTCTACTCTCCCGCCAAGCCGCCTTCAGGTCAAGTAAATAAAGTTCCTTCGCCACCAATCACTTCTTCGAAACCCTATTGGTGGGATAATCCCCAGCCGATAGGTGCTAGCAACCTTCAGATGGAGAACAATGAGAAACCCGCAGCTATACCTCCAACGCCTCCGACTAGAGAAGAATGAACCGACCCCCCTAAACAATCGTCAGAGAGTAGTTCAGCTTCGAACGATTGGGGCGACTGGTATCACAGACGACCAGCTCCGCCGCCGCCTCCAAGGCTGCCAGATGGTAATTGAGGAGGAGGAGGAGATAACGGTAACAATCCATTCCCACCACCGGGGCTGCAAGGTGGTCCTTGGCCACCGCCGCCAGCGCATGGAGGAGCCGGCCCTCCTGGACCTCCAGGGGCCCCCGGTCTGCCAGGAGGAGGTTACTATAACGGAGGACAAGGAGGAAACTGGAACCCCAGTATAGCCGCTCCCTACGGAACCTTCATCCCAACCATCAAGGCCGAGTTGAAAAAAGAGGATCTTCCTTCTTGGGATGGAGACCACGATACCACCATCGACTACTTCTGGAAAATTCAACAACTTGCATCATTAGGAGGTTTCATCCCTCAAGCGCTTGGCTACTGCTTGTGGACGAGTTTAAAGGAAGGTTCAACCATTCAGTTGTGGTTCTCAATGCTTTCAGCAGCTGAACAAGACTACATGCGCAGCCACTACCTTTCTTACCTTTACGGAATAAAAGAAGGTTTCTTAGGTCAGATCTGGCAACGCTGAATGCATAATGTTTATGAAAATCAGTCTTTCAGGCAGCTCGGTCACGAAAACGAGACGCCGGTGCGGTTCATAATGCGACGCATCATGTTCACATGAATGTTGGTAAACGCTGACAATGGAGGCCCCATCGAAGTCTACATGGTAATGCAGCGAGCTCCGCTCTCCTGGGGACCAGCGATTAATGTGGACAGCATTCGATTGACAAGCCAACTCCATAGCAAAGTAACGGAGCACGAGAAAACGTTGATGCATATAAGCCGCGTCAAATCATCGAAATTGATCACAGCCGAGAATCTCGTATACAACCTTTGCAGGTGGGGAATTAGCACTTCAGGATCCTTCGGAAAAGGAATCTGAAGAACATTACGCAGCAGCCTACGCAGTACTCATGGATGACCTAGCGCAGATCAGCGCATCGGGAAAGGAGGAGCATAAGACCGGTACCAAGGAAGGACAACCTTCCATCTCTATTGAGATCATGGAAGACGAAGATGACGTGAGAGCTCGCGACAAAGAGAAAGCAGTGTTCGGAGTCTTACTAGAACAGATTTTGGATGACCTGCCTCTGCCCTGGCCACAGAAAGAACCAGAGAAAGTGCCAGAGGAGAATAGTAATATGGGGACAACAAAACCCAAGCCGACTGCACCTGCACCACGCATTGGTAAGACGAAATTACCGAAATCTTGCATCACCAGGAAAGGTCGCTCCACCGTCGGCATCTCAGTAGTCACGATGAAGGGCAGAGTAGGATCAATGCACAATGCCGTGACCGACTTACGCTTGGATTCCTGCATGGACATCACGCTAATTTCGGAGGAATACTTCGCATCTCTTCAGGACAAACCTTCGGTACAACAAGGAATGCGCATGAAATTATGGCAGCTGACCGATAAAGACTGCGAACTGGGCAGATTCGTTCGTATACCAATCCTGGTGGAATCCACAGAAGAGGAAACTCTCGAGCTAGAAGCAGAAGCTTACATCGTACCCAAGATGACAGTACCAATCCTATTGGGCGAAGACTTCCAGTTAACATACGAAATCACAGTTGCGCGATCAGTCGACAAAGGAACTAGGATCGGCTTTTGTAGGTCTCCTCTCGTGATACCAGCTCAACCAGTAGCACGCTCCTACAATTTCCAGCGCCTCCGTCCTAGCGCCTTTGCGATAGGCAAAGTGACCCGTAATCGCATCCACAGGAAGAACAAGTCAGATCGTTGAGCGAAAATCAAATGCCAGAAAGTGGAAACCCACATAGTCCGAGCAGCTAGAGACTACAAGATACGCCCTCAGGAGTGTCGCTGCATAGAAGTTACTGGTAATCTCAGAACAGAAGGAGAATGGTTGATCAAAAAGAACCTTTTACCCCTGAATGATGACACTGCGCTCGTCGTACTGAATGTGCTGATATCGGCACGTGACCCACAGGTTCCAATATCTAACACTTCTACAAGTCTGAAGTACATTAGACGAGGTGACATCATTGGCAGGAAACATGACCCAGTGGAATATTTTGACACACCGAGGTCTCCGGAGGAAAAGGAACGATTGGAAGCTCACGCTTTGGCAGTGCGAGCGATAATCCAGTCCCAGCTGCCCACGGAGCAGAATACCCCAGCGGCCTCTGATGGAATTCCCGAGGATGAAGCGCCTCCGCTGACCGAGAGTGTGCACGAGGAGGAGATGTACAGACGCAAGACGGTGGAGATGCCTGACCCAACGGTATACCCCTTGGAATGAATAAAAGAGCTCCTGGATGTAGGAGACCTTCCGCCCCACCTACATGACCAGGCATGGAACATGCTTAAGTCCCATATCAGAGCGTTCGGGTTTGACAGCAGACTAGGCCACTTTCCAGGATGCGCACACATCCGCACCGTAGACGGGCAAGTACCCATTGTATTACCCATGTATAACTCTTCCCCAGAGAAACGCAGGATTATCGAAGAGCAGATTGACAAATGGCTCGAACTAGGAGTTGTAGAACCTTTGATTTCGCCATGGGGAGCTTCCATCGTCATCGCGTTGATAAGGGTCATACCGTTTCAGCCATGAAACTTTGCGATTTAATACTAATTATCAATGATCCTACACTACAATTAAGGAGTTAATACGAGGATCATTAGTGAGACCCAGGCTAGTTGATCAGAGTGAAAGCGTGCGTTCATACCATACGAAATGACTTATGCGAGCACCGAAGGAACTTGCCCGTGGCTTAGAACGAAGTCCGAGCTTGTATACTTAGCACGCGAGCATCTCACGACGTCATAACATCTTAAGTCCCACTATCAATAATGAAGTGCGGCCGCGTTGACTAGTAACTACAAAGCATACCAATGGGTGTTACAACATATGTGCATGTAACTAAAGGGAACGGGGGATAAACTCGACGCGTGCGAGCAATGGCTGTAGACCCTGTAAAATGGGGCGCGCCTGTCCAGAACGGAAAGAAACCAAGATCCAAAGTCTTACTAAAGACCTACGATGAGATGTACCAACCCGTACAGGTCTAGGCACCTGATGACTCCACTCAGGAGTACACACAGAGCTGTAAAGAGAGGACGAAGTGCACGCCAACTGTATCAAGAGACGAGCGTTCCGAGTCCAGGCACAGTGATTGATCCGCACCAAGGGACGAATCACACTAAAAATAGGTGTGCTTATAAAACTAAGCACAGCGATTATACCCGATCACACTGGGCAAGCGCCGGCTTCAACAGCCGCTCGCAACATCCATAGAGCCATTCCTCCTTTGAGGAAAAGCGCATGCTAATCGTTCCATTATTCTCTCCGTTTCTCCGTCTTTCCTCGCACTTTAGTCAGTACCCGTTTGTAAGTTCAACAGTATAAATACGCGCCCGAAACCTCATAGTTCAGTAGTTAATTTGCCCTGTCTTCGCCCCACGAGCAGTGAATAATAAACTCTAGCAGACCAGAGAGTGGTGTTAAAACGATACAAAGCTAATAGCTATTCGTGTGACGCAAGTTCAGTTAGAGTTGAAGTGGAAGTCTGTGCGTGCACTTGAGATCCGAGTATCCAAGTGTAAGTACTTCATCGAAGCCTGTTTATCATCGTTCAAAGGGTTACGGTCTAAAAAGACTAACCTCTCGTTTCGCTAAAGGCGTGCCACGGTTGGTACCGGCCTCTCATTGTAGTCTGTTTATCGTTCATTTGTTTGTCGCTCGTGCTCGCATTTCGTCCCGTATAGTCAAATCCTCGTGCTCGCACTTGTGATTCAGTTGTTCCGTGTATCAACTAAAACCCTAACGTCGGTGCTCGCACACATTTACCTGCAATATACCTTATTACAACTATTATCTATGGTTACAAACCTGAGATACTGAAGGCCCTTGAGATCTATTCTGTGCATACCCCAGAAGTCTCCCCTCACACTATTAGAACATGTGATTTGTGTTTTTGGTTGGTGTTAGATTTGGTGTTGGTGTTTGTTGGTTTTGGCTCGCCATAGACCTGCTCACACTTGTGCTTTTCACCCCATAGCAAAGACCACGCTCATCAGCGTACAGGAATGGGAAACCTCGATTCTGCGTGGACTATCGGAAACTTAACGTCGTCACAATCACAGACGAATTCCTGCTGCCATGTCAATCAGAAATTCTAGGGTCCCTATCAGGTGCACAGGTGCTTTCCTCTCTGGACGCATTAGCTGGCTTCACACAATTGGAAATCAACGAGGACGACATGGAGAAAACAGCGTTCCAGAGTCATAAAGGCTCCAGTTCAGACGCATGCCGTTCAGGTTGAAGAATGGCCCCTCGATCTTCCAACGTATCATACAGGGCGTTCTAGCTCCGTATCTCTGGATATTTTGCTTAGTATACATCGATGACATCGTGGTTTACTCTCGCTCCTATGAAGAACATATCACCCATCTAGACAAGGTTCTCTCCGCTATCGAGAAGACAGGGATAACTCTGTCACCGGTGAAGTGCCATCTATTCTATGGATCGATACTCTTATTAGGACATAAAGTATCTCGCTTAGGACTATCGACTCATAAGGAGAAAGTACAGGCCATAATCGATCTTGAACGACCCAGGAAACTTTCACAACTCCAAGGATTCTTAGGCATGGCCGTATACTTCTCGGCTTTTATACCATACTACGCTGACATATGCGCCCCGTTCTTCAAGCTTCTGCGGAAAGGAGTGAAGTGGCAATGGGAAGCGAAACATGAAACTGCTATCGATGCGATAAAAAGCAGTTTACAGTCAGTACCCGTTCTAGGCCACCCTGTCGAAGGATCACCCTACTGACTTTATACCGACGCCTCTGATACGGCAGTGGGTTGTGCACTTCAACAGATACAACCTATGAATGCTTTCATTACTGATTTATGCGCGCGCGTACCTTCCAGATCCTTCAACTTCGCCCGTGGTGACCCCCCTCCCAAACTCGTCATCGCACTGTCGGAACAAATCAAAGATGATAAGGTGCAACAGGTGTTAAAGTTGCGCAATAAAGTATGTTACCAGTGTAGAACACTGATCAACCACAATAGTGTTTAGTTCAACAGGAACTGATGACCAACAATATAACAAATGAATATAAGCTTGTATTCGCTCTGAGCCCAAATCGTAGTGTACAAGTTTCCTTGACATGGTAGGAAACCTATGCTCTAAGCTACTACAGTGCCCTGGGGACGCGAGGCGTGCCAAAACGCGAAAATGTGGACGCTACGAAAATACGAGGTACACAAATGAAAGAACTACACTATGTATGCTATATCACCAGAAAGGTCTCGATGAGGAGATTATGAAACAGTAAACGAAATTACGTAATATGTACTCTAGCCCAAGATATAAGCGAAATAGTGTGAAAACTGCGTGTTACACTAATTCTAAGTTAAAGTCCAAAGTGTTTATATCACAATTCTAACAACAGGAATGGGCCGCGAACGTTGAAGACACAATAGTCTTCATAGAACGAGTTATAGGATATTGGTCGCGAACGTTTAAAAACACTGAATTGAACTACTCCGCTACAGAACGAGAAGCCCTGGGCGCGAAAGAAGGCCTAGTAAAATTTCAACCATTCATCAAAGGGGAACAAGTTACGCTAGTAACAGACCACGCCACGTTACAGTGGGCAAGGACCTATGAGAACTCCAACAGACGCCTCGCATCTTGGGGGGCAATTTTCTCCGCATACGCACCTGGACTCGGCATCGTGCACCGTCCAGGGCAAGTCCATTCGAACGTGGATCCTCTGTCTCGGCTGGATCGGGTTCCGCCTCAACACACCACTCCAGCTGACGACCCAGCCAAACCAATCACCATGACTAGCCCGATGACCGTGAAAGAAAGGAATTCAGTCATAAAGTTTTCGCTGATTTGTCACTCACTCGCAGCAGCGATAGAAACGCCACACGCTCTCGTTATGAAGAGGCAGGAAGCGCTCGAACAAGCAAGAGCCTCGAAATTCCAGGAATCCGCGGACACAGCAGAACAGCCTCTGCTGCCGGAGGAGCCCATACCAGACTACGCCGAGCTCTACGAGGACGCGGCATCCTTCCCAGCATCTCTAGTCACCCACATGGATGAGGAGCTCTGAGAACAATGGGTCAAAGCTTACAGCGAAAGTTGATCCTTCCACCAAGCCTGGGGGGATCCACGAGCACCAAAAGACACATGGGTGCCAGGATACCGGTTCGTTAAGGATGAGAGTGGGTTACTATACTTTCGAGACGCAGACTACCAACCGAGATTATCCATACCGGAACCCTTCTGCAGCCGTCTAGTCAAAATCGCTCACGAAAACCCATCTGAGACAGTGCACATGGGTCCAGAGAAATTATGGCAACAACTAGCCACTCGCTTCTATTGGTCGAGGATGAAAATTGACATCACAACTTTCTGCCTTTCCTGCGACATATGCCAGAAGACTAAATCAGCACCTTCCAACCTGCTAGGGTTCCTCATCTCAAACCCTATACCTTCTTTCCCTTATTCATCCGTGTCGATGGACTTCATCGTACATCTCCCTTGGTCCAAAGGATTCAATGCAGTGTTCATAGTCGTAGACCGTCTAACGAAACACGCCAACTTCATACCGACTACAACGGGTCTATTAGCCATCGAATTCGGCTTGCTGTTCACGCACCGAGTCATTTGTAAATCTGGAATCCCAGAAAGCATCATTACGGATAGAGATCCGCGTTGGACTTCACAATTTTGGCGAGGAGTCATGAAAACCCTACGATCGCAGATGGTTCTATCCTCATCGCATCATCCACAGCATGACGGACAGACGGAGATAGTAAACCAATTTTTCAAAACGATGCTGAGAGCGTACGTTGCAGAGGACAAATTGAAATGGGTGACTTGGATAGAACTCCTCGAATTCGCCTACAACTCGGCGATCCATTCATCGACAGGAGCTCCCCCCTTCTGACTGTTATTAGGTTACGAACCGCGATCCCTGATCGACGCCCTCACTTCTCGAGCCCTGGCAGCATCAAACGTGACAGCAGAACAGACGTCAGCGGAATTCTTGGAAGAAATCGCAATGCACAGGGACAGCGCATGCAGAGCTATTGCAAAGGCACAGCACGATCAAGCGAGCCATTATAATGCATGTAGGCAAGTCGCTCCCACATTTGCTATAGGGGACAGAGTGTTGGTAAACCCTCACTCACTGGAATGGATTGAGTCGAAAGGTGAAGGAGTGAAACTGAATGCGAAGTGGATTGGGCCATTCGAAATTCAAGAAATCATTAATCCAAAAGTGTTTCGACTCCGCGTGCCCAACTCGTATAAGGGTTCTCCAGTTCTCAACCTACAACATCTCAAAAAATATATCGAGCCGGAGCCAGGTACCGGACGCAGCACTCTGCCCAAGTCACAACTCCGTATCGAAGAATCAGAGGAATTCGAAGTTGAAACGATCGCCGCCCTGGACCGAGCAGGATGGATTCATTGGTGGATGGCAAGATGCGAAGACGGCTACTTCATCACCCCCAAGCCTCTGCAGGCAGTCCTGGATGAGGGGATGAACAGGATGTACCTGAGCCGTGGATTCATTATCGATCTATGGAAGGATTGGGGGGCCATCAACTTACCGATGTGGTTGTACCACCGCATCCCAATCTTCTACATCTGGGGTTTTGACGAATACAACAGTGCTCACTTCGCACGCATGAACCCCCGCTTGATCAATCTCGCCACTAGTGGCAACTTTCCAGCAGACACGGATCTGGATGACGACCTCCTAGTCGCTGCTCGGAACTCTTGGGCCTACGACGACCATCTCTCCCCAATCGCAGTAGATACTATGGGCAGCCTCTCCACTTATGATTCTAATGTCAACCATATGGTCATCGATTTCGAGGGATGGGGCTGCAGCCCTATCGCAGAAGATCAAGTCCCTGATTATGCAGCTCAGTACCACATTACGACCTCCACTGACGAAGAGATGGGCACCCCGATCATCATCTTTTTTCGATGGAAGCCATGTCATAGACCAGATGTGAGTACCTATCCGAAGTCGGGAAAGGAGACCCTTGCACGCAACTTCGAATCGTGGAAAGTCAGGGAAATTTTCGCACCATCATTGGCACCCACATCTTTGCGAGAGTTCCATAAGTTTACGGGAGCGCATATGCGAGGATACGCCGACTCTCTGGAGCGCCAACTGGCTGAGCGCACCTGGGATGCGAGTGCCTGTGGGGACGCCGACGATGACGAGTCGATGGCAGACGTCTACATCGTGGAAGATTGTGGATGATGATCGCTCATGGAAAGGATAGCGACATGAAAGGAGCTCGACTGCAGCCTTGATATAAGGCCATCGCTTTCAAACCTTACCACCTGGAAGAATATCGCGTCCACGGATTGCCCAGGTCGCTCTCACTCTCCCCCTCGCACCTCCATACTAGCAGGTTCTGTACCTCTGGGTGATCGCCCAGTGAAAATCTTCTGCAACGCATTCAGAGAGCTCGCAGGGAAGCTCACATTCATGGAAGCCCTCTTTCTGCTGGCGAAAATGGTGTTGTGGTTGCCTCAATTTGTGGGGATAGGGTATCTTCATGTACCCGACTGGCACTCCCAAGTGCGTATGCGTTACTTCGCTAACTGCATTGACAGTATATGCCACATCCAGCCCCCGAGTACGTCCCACAGGAAGGCAATTTCACCGCCGCCAGAGGAGGTCTCCAAGCAGCGGGATTGCCTGTCAACTGGAACCGCCAAAAGATCAGTAGCATCGTTGTGAGGTGGGCTACGAGGATGGACCACTGAACACAGGAAAACACACAACAACACCTAAAGTGGTATGAGGCTCTCTCCTGAGAACGAGTAACACGACTCTCAACTAAAGAGACTTCGAATCACAAATCTGGTCTGCGGCGTAGGGTATTTTCTTTATGTCTGGGATGTCTATCGACTCAAAGCGCCTCAAGTTCGATTAGGGGGTCTATAGCTTTTGAATTCGAAGAGATTTCTATTTCTGGACTCAGCAAGACTCTGTTCTCACTAAACAGGAAGTCGCTGGGTATATATATAGTAGTTATGTGTTAAGCATTGGTAGATGATTTCAGAATGAGATCCACCCGCAGATGGCTAAGTCTTCAATCCTTCTGACCGCGGAACCTGCTTGAGCCGCACCCAATGCAGCAACACGTTCAGGACCGAAACACACGCCTTTCCCGTTTCCTTTCAACGATCTAATTCCTGCCGCTGGGCGGGGATCTCAAAAGACAAGATGGGTCACACATGCTGTTTCGGGTAAGGGAGTCCTCTTCCAGTAATTTCAAATCGAGCCAAGTTTAAGGGAATCCCCTTCCAATTTCAATATCAATATCTATCCGGTGAGACTGCTTTTAGGAATCCCTGGTCGCTAATGACAACTCAATTCCTGCTGCTGGGCTGGGAGTTTCAAAAGATGAGAGGGGGAACCGTAGTCTGAGTTGTTGCAATACTGTACAAGCGTACTTATACTACTGTATGACGTATTATAGTTTACAAACGCGTTAGCAAGTATTGCGTGATAAAGGGGCGGCCATATGGCTCGCGGACACTCGTGAACTCGGTAATGGGTATGGCCATCGTTCCCGGTAGTGTCATTCGTCTCGCCCTTGTGGAAGAGGGGTATCGGTATCATTCCATTTCACCGGAATTTGTCTTAGCGCTCATCGTGCCTGGCATCTGTTCCGCCTTAGCACATCGCTTGGTTATCTATCTCCTGAATCTGGTCAGCTCCATAGATCTGTAGAACCAGTTCTGTGGTATTTCATTTCTATTTCAAAGATCCACGATGGCGGCTCACGGTCATCCTTGTATCCGGTTTCCGTTCCATGTGTGCAGCGCTCACAAACGTGTGCTTCAGTGTTTCTGTTATGTCATGTTCCTTGAGTGATCAGAATGCACCCCTAAAGCTTTATTCTGTGCCCGTAAATCTCTGTGATCCGTTTTGGGATCTGGTTTCTAAATCTTTGAGTCCTTAACGGTATTCCCAATCGGGACCGAGGGTTTGATGGGTGTCTGTTCCTCTTTTGGTATGTTTCACATGACTTCACAAGGGGTAGTCCTTGGTGATTAGCGTCAGGCTTATAGTAGGGTGGTCAACGGTCTATCAGACTTCAAATAGATGATCATTTGGACATCATCGTACACGTCGTCCTCAAGGCCGCTTTCCTAAGCGTGACTTGTTTATGTTCTTTCTGATAGCTCGTGCGACTTTCCCAGCTGGGTGAGGCTCACCACTGGGGCTCTAATGTGTATGTTTTAAGATCTAATAGGGCGCCGAGATGTACGCTAAATGCGATTTTTTTATGCGTGGACGTGTTGCGACCGCATCATCTCTCCCCCACTAAATCCTGACTGTCCTCAGTCACTTAGCATAGGCCCCCCTCTGGTCTTGGTCATTTCGTTCGTCAAGTATCTCATAGATTTCGTATATTCTGTTATCTATTTCTTTTGTGCTTTAGCGTGGCCTTTCTGGGCTTTGATCATAACTTCCTCGACACACAGAACGCGCCTTCGGCATATGCCGAACGGTCACTGCCACCATCATCATTGATCTCTGCTTCTGCAAATCACCTGAGCTATTTTTAGAACATCAGGGAAGTCCAACGTTTTTGATTTCGTTAGGTGCCGTCCCTTGGTGATATCTGGCTTGCACAGGTTCTCCGCATTTCATCCATATATACTTTTGTATCATTCCGTGCCTCAGAATTTGAGTTTCCAGAGGTCACCCCGCTGTCGTTACTCAGTTTGGTAAGTCAGGGTCACTATTTAACAAGTTCTGCAGCAATCAAAAGCTTATCATTTCTTTCTTTTCTTTCATTCCTCATCATACCATGCGATCCCACCAAGAGTCCCTCGACTTTGTCAACAATGGCCTGGCTTTGCTGGCCACTTTCCAAGCTTCCTGGCCGTCCCGTCTGTCGGCAAATCAATTGGAATCATTGTTCTCTCAGCTGGTGCTTTGGGTGGTACGTCCCTTTCTTCTCATTTTGTTCTGGTTGATGCGTTATCTGATCTGTTTCTTTCAGCACCTCCATATGACCTTGTTTCTGGACGACGGCCCTCTCCTTTGTCGAGTGCAGGTCGCCGCTTCTCGAATCGTAGAGCAACGTTGTCCTTCGTCGGCCTGGAGTAGCTGGTTCGTGCCTCTGGGAGCTTCTGCTCCTTATTCGTTCGTAAGTCCAACTCCTCCTTGCTTTCTTTTGGAGTACTGTTTTCTTATTTTTCTTTTGCTTCTTTCAGGACGATCTCGTTCGCCCTATTGGGGTTTCTCCATTGATGCCGCCACGTCCCAGGACTTGGGGAATTATCTGCCCTGCCAGCCCAGTGTCACCTCTTCCGTTGGCCTCTCGTTTCCATGAGCCTGGTATGTCCATTTGCGTTTCAATGTCAAACCATCGTACTTTTCTTCCAGCTTCTTCAGAGGCCGGCCCTTCCCATCAGGCGGGTGCGCACCTCCTTTAAGTCCTTTTCAAATTCCTTAGGGCTTATTTTACCTCCTTTCGTTCGGAAGGGGTTTTGCCTTCCCTTTCTGCCCAGCCAGCTCCTCGTGGCGTAAAGCATCCACGATCACCTTGTGAGTTCTTCTTGTTCTTATTTCTTTTGCCTTTTTCATCGTTCACCCTTTTAGCTTCCTCTTCACACGATTCTTCAGAATCGTCTTCGAGCTCCCGCCAACCCCAATCTTTTCCGTTCCCTTGGCCAGTTTGCCATCCGTACTGGCCCAACTTCGCCTATGTCGATTTCAGGGTCATCGTCAAGGTCGAGGGCTCATTCCAAGTCGCGATCGAGGTCTCCTCCTCAATGGAGACCACGCTTTTCTGGATCTTCAGACGAGGATCCCAACGATTGGGTTTCGCCAGACAAGAAAGGCAAGTCCAGGGCTTCTGTCTCCCCTGATCCCGTGGCGTCGTCGTCGTCGGCTAGGATCCCTCCACCTCAATGGGAACCTCCCAAGGTGCATTTCTATTTCTATTTATCAACTCTAATTGTTTTAATCTTGTTATGTTTTTCTCCTTCAGCCTGAGGCTGTGTGTTCTTCGTGCACCGTTCTGCGATCTGGGATGATGGAGGTGGCCTGTTCGTTCACCAATTGGGGAACTAGCTGCCTCCCTTGTCAGGATCGGGGTCGAACCCGGTGCTCGTTCGTGACTCCTCCCTGGACCGCTGGCGAGCCTGTCACTGGCCTTAGGCATTCTCGCCCTTACCACTTGTCTAGTTCGTATTTTATTCTCTCTACTCATCTTTCTGGGATATTTAGCTTCTTTTTCTTTTCTAGGACTGCGGGAACAACTGGACAGGTTGGAGGAGTGGTCGAAAGAGTCCCTCCTGCGGGCTGAAGCAGCAGCTCATGACACGGAGGAAGCTGAGTGTCAGTCAGACATCTTTTACCGGATGCTCATGATGACCTATCACGAGCTCCCCAGGGTCATCGGTGACTTCACTCCCCGCGACATCCTATACACCTTCCTTCGTCGCGAGCCTTCTGATCACGAGCTGGAAACCATGGACCTGCAGCTTCTCGAGCTGTTCAGTAGCTTGGTCAACCAGCTCCAGCCTTAGCCACCCGGGACTGATTCTCTTTTCGTCCTTTCATTTTCTTTTTACTTGGTATCTCATAATCCGCCCATCCCTTTATTCCAGACTCTTTTATCATTTATACCAAGTTTTTTAGATCTCGTTTTGGTACTTTTAGGGACGCTACTGGTCATCTTGGAGTTCTTGGGAGGCATGGGGGGCGCTCTTTCTTCATCGGAGGCGATGAGTTCATTTGGAACTTGTCGCCTCCTTTATATATCATTATTTCTTGCAGGACCACTCATTGGGGTGGTCTTGTAATATATCAAATCATTTGCTGCATCTTTTTGTGTGATTTTCCGAAATAAGTTTCTGAGTTGTGTGACCAATCCCAAAGCGGTTGTAAAGTCTTCGGCCTAATCAAGACAATTCACAATTCTTTGAGTTCCAAGTGCATTTCTCTCTTGGTCCCAAACCCAAATTCCCGTGTTATCAAATTAGTTATCTTGTTCCAGGGGCAGGAATCTGTGATCTTCGGGACAATTCTTCAATGAAAATCGAATTTTCCTGGCCCGATACATCCCCCCACTTAAAAGACGAACTGTCCCCAGTTCAATATCTCACCGCCTTGCATCATGGCAGAAGTCACCTGCCTTCCCCCTTTCTATATTCGACTTGGCGCAGGCCTCACTGAAGCCCACCTCCGTCACATCCGCACCAACCTGCTCGTTATATCTGAACAAGCCGGCACTCAACGTCGTCAATTCGACACTACCTGGGGAATGGCCTTCGTGCAATCCATCGCACAATGCTTGGTAAATTTTCTTCTCCTATCATGGTTTCTTTGTCCTTTTATTCAAACGTTTGTAGTTGAATTTCCAATTTTCTCCGCAATATCTCATGCACAACCCTTCCGAGCTGGAACTATTCCGGATTATCGTCCAAGTCATCCGCGCTCTTCACGGCCATCATTGTCATTACAATTGTAGGCATCCACGCCCTCGTTTGTCCTGCATCCCGGAACTCCTTGTCTTGGAACAAATGATTACGGATGCCGAATCTGAAATTCTCGACTTTGCCCTTCAATTTGCATTCTTGGTAAATCCCCTGTTTCTTATTCTTCCAGAATTTGTCCTGACCCAATCTCGATCCTCCAGAGGGTGTAAACGATCAGGCCGGATTCCTTTCCATATCCTTTAGATAAATAGCTGTAGTACATCGTCTTTCATACTTCCAGAAATCTACCCGTTTTCTTCATTTATCCAATGCCTGTCGACAACGCATTCCAGCTTCTTCTTGCGCTCAAAGATTGTGCCTTAGATCTCAGCAACCAATATTCTTGGGAAGGGGATGCCATCGAAGGCTTAGCCCTAGCCCAGAAGATATCTCATGATGCTGTACGCTTGCCTCCCAGATCTATCTTCTTCATATTTTCATTATCTCATACCCATTCAGGTCCTCCTTGAGATTGACAACAAGTTTTTGGACAAGCATCGCGACGCCTCTCAGATCCTTACCCACATCTGGCAGAACGAGTATGATGCGGTCGCCTATGCCCAACAGAAGCTCTTCAAGGGAACTCTCCGATGCAGCCACTCCTGCATTTCTATTGTCAAGCTCATCCGTGACTACCTTACTTGGTGCACTGAAGGTCGTCCCACTTATCGGGATGATAATGGGGTTCGTTATTTTCTCCTATTCTGTATATCCAATTCTGATCATATTTCTTTTTCTCTGTGAAATAGTGGGGCCACCACAGCACAGTACACGCTTTGTCTTTGTTCTAGTTCTGAATTTCTTACTCATCTGCCGGCAGTGGGAGGTGGCTTTCCTGATGCACAACTCTTCCGGCATCATCGAGCGACTCCCGGGCGACCTTGGTACCGACGACAAATCGTCTGATGGTGCACCTGCTTTAGAGGAAGCCGATGCTTGAACTTTCAACTTGTAGAACCATAGCATGCGTAGTCATACAATTGCCATCAAATGAATCGGGATCACTTCCTCGTTCGGTAGAAGTGATTCTGCGTTTGGAAATACCAGATCTATCTGCTCAATCTTATCAAAGTCCTTGGCAAACACAAATCCGTAACACCTCCTCAGGCATTCAAGGCAAGTATTTCTCGTATAAAATCTCTCTTCAACGAGAAGAGGTCTCTACCTCCTCATCGAGTTATGTCTGTTCTCTGCACTCATCCAGCGTTCACCAGAAACTTCTTCAATAGAACTATATCGGAGCGCATTCTTCGTTCTTTGAACGATATGAGGGCTTCGTCAGTTTTCGATCTTGGGGTGTACTCCAATTACACATATGCTCTAGCTGCATCACTGGTCTGTTTCATTCCCCTATATCGTTGTTGTCTTTGGTCTCTAAATCCTTATTCTAGTAGGTCAAAAGTCCAGAGCAATGATCGGTTAAGGATCAATTCTTCATCGAATATGCGTCTCGCAAGGCCCTTTTCCACTTGCACTGTCTGGCTCAATTAATCGGTGATTTCGAATATCCCAAGAACTACTACGACTTGGTTCGCAAGGTGCTTCGCACCCCTCTCGCTGCCGATTCCGATCCCGAATTATCAGCTGAGTTGAGTAAAATGCTCGCCGAAGTGCATCTCGTTCCTATCATTTGTTTTTCCTGGCTCTATCTGAAACTTCATGTGCTGAATCTCTTCGAAATTTTCTAGGATCTTGCCACTGATCGGGCGGTGACTGGTCGGACCATCCTTCCTATCGAACCCATCTACCAAGAGGCTTGTACCCATTGTTCCAGCCATCGCAACCACAAGTACAGCACCTATTAGAGGCCGGAAACATCGCTACATAGCTAGTTTTTCGTAAAGTGTCCTGCGCCACCAAAGTGTCCAAATAAAGCATCTGTTCACTATAAAGCCTGTCTGAGTTATCATTCAAGAAGTCCTCAGTTTCCTTTGTACTTTTCTCCTCATAGCAGCAAATAATTCTCTTCCCAACCGAGGCGACATTATCCATGCTCTTACAGCTGCCACTGGCATGCGTGAGTCCGGACAAGGCAATGCTGGGGTATGGTTAGCCCTTCTCAACAGCGCCGGCCTTCAGATGGTTCGTTATTTCAGTGTTCTTTTTCCTCATATCTTTCTGAACCCTTTTCTTCTTTGAAGGACGGCTGGTCTGCCGTTCTTCCTCAAGTTTATCATAATAAAACTCGTTGCGAGCCTGCTTTCACCATTCGGCAACTCTTCAATGTGTACCAGAACGAGCATAAGAATTATGTCTTCCCTCCTGGTTACCACATTGTGGCGCATCTCACGAAGGAGATCTTCACCCTTCGTACTGCTGACAAAAGCGCAGCTTCTGCTGCCGCAGAGGCCCCTGAGGTCTGTCTTATCTTTTATCTTCTATCTTGTCGTCTTTTAATGTTCTTTCTGGATAGTCCCCTGACTCTCCAGATGCATTAGACGCCATCGAATCTCCTGTATCCGGTGATGTCGAGGTAAGACATCCACTTCTTCTTTCTGCTTTCTTATTTCTGTAGCGTTCCTATTTCAGATGCTCAAGCCGACTGTCCGCCCTACTCAATTTATCGCCGAGAATCCTGCGGAGCCCAAGGAACCCTCCACTCATAAGCGTTGTGGTGGGGACACTCCAAGGTGCAGAAGGTCTTTTTATCCTAGTTCCTTATCAGATCCTGATTTGATTCTTTTCATAGGCTTTCGCCGCTCGTCCTGAAACAGTTCGTCTTCCATTTTCCGAAGTTCCTGGAATGCTCATTGACAGCTATGCTTATCGTAAGGCCATTCATTATGAGAAGAAAGGCGCTCAAGGTTCCAACAAGCACGCTCACCTTGATGCCATCAATGAAACCTTCGGTGTTCTTACGGGTATGTCATTTCTCTGTCTTTCGAATTCATCTTCTAAAGGTTTTTCGGTTCATAGTTGACTTCGCCATTTCCAGCGATTTATCCGATTCCTTAATTGCTCAGGCTCAAGCCATTATCGACAGCAAGGAAAATCTCAGCAGCTGGTCCGAATCTACTCACCAGCGCATCAGATTCGCTCGTACTGAATTAGCTACCAGCTATTTCTGTCTCTATCACGCCCTCCACAGCTATAATTATGCTGTCGAGCTCCTTAACAAAGCCTCTCAAGGCATCAAGGCGGATGCGCTCTAAAGGAGTTGTCATTCTTTCAAGTTTCATCTTTTCCAAATATGGCTTTAGGTACTTTCCTCTTGTAGAATAGTCCTTAGCTCACAATCATTTGAAAATATATGAGTTGTCCCAATTTATCTTCGCCCGAACCTAATTAGGAATCTGATTCTTCCTCTTCGAGCTCGGGTTGTACCTCAGAGGCTTTACCCTTGTCCGAAAATAGAATATCATCGCCATCCCATTCAGACTCGTCAATTTTCTTCAGGGCTTCCTCATCTTGGTCCAAGATTTCATGTATGTTTTCAGGCAAGGTTAGGCTTCTTCTTGCGAAGTAAGGCATGATTCGGAAGGCAGTGACTTTCTGCTGCCAAACAGATCCGTCCATCTCTGCTACTATGTACGAGCCTCCCTGTCGTCTAGCCACAATTATCATTGGTTCCAAGTATCTAGGCTTCATTTTCTTATTCAGGGAAGACTCTATCGCAGTGTTGCGTACCAACACGAGATCTCCTTTGTTAAAGTGGTAATCCCGAATTGTCGCTTGATTCTTTTCTTTGAACCTCAATAAAGAGTCCCTTTTTATCTTGCTAATTCTTTCTCTCATTTCATCAATATGGACTTTGTGTTTCGCTAAAGCTTTGGCTCGATATCTGATCAATTCTTCAGTGGTCAGAACCTGATCGGGTAATTCTACCAGCCATGTTGCTTCTAATATGTCCAAAGGTAATACTGGGTGGGCGCCTGTTACCATAAAGAACAGCGAACATCCTGTTCCCTTTCTAACTGATACTCTGTCTGCCCAAAGCACATGGTGGAAGAAGCTTTTCCATTTCTTGGTCATTCCTCCAGTTGCCTTGTATAGCATTTGTCGGATATCCCAATGTGGGCGCTCGACCTTTCCATTAGCTCAGGAGTTATAGGCGGAGATCGTGATCCCTTTTATCCTATATTTTTCTTCTAAGTATTGCACTGCTGCTAGCCAGGGTTTTCCATTGTCCGTTATAATTTCTCGTAGACAGCCCCATCGGCAAATGATATCTTCAAATAGCCATAATGCAATTGTTTTTGTGTTTTCGCTTTTCACGGCCCTTCCTTCGACCCAAGAGGTTAAGGCGCATCTCCTGTGTATAATATATCCACATCCTTCTGAATGAGGAGACATATGCATGGTATCCACGTGGATCTGCTGGAATATTGATGGAGTATGGATTTCTGTTCTAGGGATCTGTCTCAATGCCTTCTGCCTTTCCTGGCACATGTGGCACATCTTAACATACCAGTGCACATCTCATTCCATTTCCGGCCACCAGAATCTCTCCATTAACAGAGCTTTGGTTGCGTAGGATCCTCGATGCCCCAGACTATCATGTGCTGCTTCTATCATGTACGTTCGGTGGTCTTTGTCAACCACAAGCTTGTGCGCCTCATCTATAGATCTTCTATACATCCTCCCCCCCACTAAAAAGAAGTGCTTCACGCTTCTAATAAAGTTCAGGTATCCTTTCTGCCCTATTCCTTTTGGTCTCTTAGTAGGGTTTTCTAGCCATTCCTTAATGAGTGGGAGTCGGTCATCCTGCTCTTTCCCCAGGGCCGTCCTATTTTGCTCATCATAAGGCATTCTCATTTCAGGATCATCTCGTTTCTTAATATCCAGTAGTATCAGCTGGGCGACAAACTGATCAATAAAGGCCAGCTGTTCCTTGGGTAGCTCTCCTTTACTAAGAATCCCCCTTGCCATTTGCCTTTCCAATTCTGTCTCCCCCTGCGCCTTCTGTAGCTCGAAGGAGAAATCTGCCACCGAAGTTGCTAAACCTGGTCCATCATCCTCAACTTCGTCCTTTTCCGGTATACCATAAAAGAACGCAGCATCTTCTTGTTCTTCACTTGTTTCATATCCGTCCATTATATCTTCCAATCGTAGACTTGAATTCTTCGAAAGGCAATGGGTCAGGGTCGTCCGGATTCTTTTTCTCGAATTCTGGAGGATGAGCTTCCTCCATATCCGCTTCCATATTCTCAAAGACCTCGTCACCCGGCTGGCCATCTCTGCGTGATAAACCGTCTGGGCCAAAAGTTTTTCCAGCCACATGTCATAGGTCAAAATGAAACATTAAAATCATATCAATCCACCGGTTAACCGTCGCATTGGGTCCCATGCCCAGATTTGCTAACATCCCTTTCAAATATTTCGCATCTGTCTCGACGATCAAATGTCTCACACCGATCGTCCAATAATAAGTAGCATGTAGTGCCCTTAACAGGCCAAACAATTCCCTTTTTGGCTGCGAGAAGCGCTGCTCTCGTTCTGTAAGCAGGATCGAGCCGAATCTAGCATATGTTTTCAATTTCTTGTCTTCAGGATCTTCCTGGTACATATAAAATCCAACTGCTTTCCAGGAAGTATCCACTGCCAGTACAATATCTCCTGGCTTCGAATAGTCCAGAGGTTTTATACATTTAGCTTCTTCCGCGCCCTCTTTTAGAAGCCTCATACTTTGTTCTTGGTCAGGTCCCCATTGAAAAGGGACCTTTCCTCGCATGAGCGACTGAATTCCATCAGCACGAGTAGCATAATCCATAATGTAAATTCTCAATAGACCCATCGTTCCCATGAAGGACCTTACATCACTGATATCTTTACATGGCCCCCAATTCAGAATGGCTAGGAGTTTCTCTGGCCCAGGCTTCTGCCCTTCATAGGAACACAGATGTCCAACTACCACAAATTCTGGTGCGCATAATAGCGATTTCTTTCCAGAAAAGGTACCCCCACTATATTTCATTCTCTGAATCACTCTATTCACTCCAAGCATGTGTTCCCAAACGAACTGACGTATCCCCGTGTTCTCTGGAATCACTTCATATCCTCCATCCTTTATTTCATATCTTGTTTTCGGTCCTCTGACAGGCACATCATCAATGTAAGGCTCCGTGATTAATGGAATTTCGTCTTTCAGGATATAAGTCACATCATCATGAAATATGGGAACTGAATTTGTCCACCCCATTGGTAAGGTCACCAGACACAAAGCGCCGAATGGGGTCTGAAAAGTCGTTAAGTCCCTTGATGATTCAGCCAATAAACGTTCATCATATCCTATGTACAAGTCCATTATTCCTCCGCACGCTCGTCCTGCAAAATGGTCTGCTAGGGCGTCTGTTGCCGGTGGCAAACCCGAATGAGCTATTGTCACTGCATTCAAAGGTTCCAGACTATGCACAATTCAAAATTTCCCATCTTTCTTTGGTACTGTAAACCACTTGGATCTATATGAGGAGTTCGACAGCTCATACGTTCCAGCTTTCAGCTTCGTGGCTATCAATTCACAAACATCGTTGTACATTCCAGGGGGAATGGGAATATTTTTCAGCACCCAAGGAACGTGTTCTATCACCGGCATTTCCACAGGCAGGAAGAACTCTTCCTTGAATTTTCCTTTTTCAGTATCATCCCATGCGAATCCTTCATTCTGCTGCATAAGTAAATGATGCAGTAATTTTCTTTCTTCGGGCCACAGGAAATCTCCCCCATGGTCCTCATCTATTCTCTCTTTCCTTTCTTGGGTGTATCTTTCCGTCGGTACAAAATCAGGGGGATTGGGTGAAAGCGGCGGCATGTCAGCTAGCGGGTCACCATAAATGTTACGTTTAATCCTAAACTGCTCAGGCAGTTCTTGGAACATGGGCTTCACTTTCTGGGCTACCGGCTTATATTTCTTTCCTGCCAAGATGGCCACTTCTCCCATTTCTGTCTTCCCATCTTTTATTCCATACTCGGATACTTTATTCAGTCCGAAAATGCCTCTTGGTTGCATCTGCTTTTCATTGGCGCCTTCTGCCCTTATCGTCTCATAGAAAAACTTGTCAACAATTTCTCTTTCATTATCTTCTAGATCTGATTCAAAAACTCCTTGTGCCAAATATGCATTTCAAAGTTCTTTCTCAGAAAATTTATCTTTATCTTTGGGTACACAATAAGCAACTATCTCCAACGTCCCCTTTTTCGGATCTCATTCAAATATTAGAGCTACTTCTCCTTGAAATTCATTCAAATCATGGAAGGTTGAAAACCTGGTTCCGGCGACAGCTTTAGAATAGCAGGGGGATTTCCTCTCAAATAAGTAGGCATAGTGATGCGTTTTCCACTGTTGGGGTCCGTAATAGTAATGGACTGTCCCCCATCCAGCGAGTTCTTCACTTTGGTAGTTGCCAGGGCATCGAAAGGTCTCCCCAGAAGGACTTTGTAGGCGGGATCATTTATGATATGCACTTGAAGGTACAAAGTGATTTCATCAAATGAGAACGGAATGTTCTTGGCCAGACCCAAAGTCGGTTCCACCTGTTTGTTAGCACTCTGCATGTGGATGATCACCGTGGGGTCATATGCGATATTTAACCAGTTGGCCACCACTGATGCCATGGACACAATTTGAGAACCTCCATCCAGTAATGCTTCTTCACGTCCCATCCCATTAATGACAGGGTGGAGTGCTTTCAGCGATTGGGATTCTCTTGACACCAACACTTTTCTCAGTTCATACCCTTCTTCTTTAGCCGTATTTAGATACTGCATCACTGGGTCTCCAACTATAATTGAACCTTTCTTTAACTGGGACACTGGATCATCTTCCATTATTACTGAAAATGAAGCTCTCGGAAGATCATCCATGTCGACATAATTATCATGTTCTTCAATCATCTCATATATTATATCTTCTTCTTCCTCTTGAGGATCCGGCTCTGTTTCTTCGGACATCAAAGTCTTCTTTGGTTCCATTGCCATTCTCCTCTTCGAGATAATTTTTTTCAAAGTTTCTCTAATTTCTGGCAAAGCAGAAAGGACTTCTTCTGATGTTAAGGTAATGGGTGCTCGGAGGACCTTATCCACCATATCAGTCATGTTTCCTCTATCCTCAATCAGCGCTCTGTGCCTATATGCAGGCGCAGGTCGATCCGTAACCGGAATAGGCTCATCCTTTGGTGTCGGTGCCTTTTTTATCAGTGTTGCCATCGAGGGCACTGCCACATAAGGTAATCCCTTAGATCTTGGATAGGCCGTTTTAGGCGGTCCCATCTTCGGCGCTTCTTTAAACTTCACGTGTTTCCTTTTTGGGTCAGGCTCACTGTGTGAGTGTGCTGCAATCTCCCCTTCACTTTCTTCATCTGACTCTTCCTGACTGTCTGTAGGTTCGTTCTCTGGGGCTTTCGGTGGATTTACAGTCTTATTTCCATCTCGTGCCTTTTCCCTCATCGAACGATCTAGAAACCTGACTTCTGTCCACTATTTCTAGTTCCTACCGCATATTGGCTATTCTCTTGGTTTGGCTCAGCCATCAGCAACGCTCTCAACTGTCCCAGCAATTCCGGAGTCACAGTAGTAGTGGGAGGTGCTTGAGGGGTACGATCAGTAGGGATTGGCACGGGTAACCCTGGGGTTTTCTGAGCCAACCCACACCCCTACCCATGAAAACCCATACCCGTGACCAGGGGTACGGGTTTTGGCAGGTGCGGGTACAGGTTTGCAAAAAACCCCGGGGTTTGGTCATTTTCTGCGGGTTTTTCACTTATTTCCGCTGTAAACCATTTTTCATCTATTTTTTTGGTGTTTTCCAACGGTGAATATTACTATAGTATACCCTACTACTAGTAACCCACTTTAAAACAAGTTAAGATAATATTTTAAGCCCCCCAAAAAAACAATTAAACCTCAAAAACCCGAAATTTTGTACCTACATACATGTTGCATTATGTTCTTTGTAAAATTACTATAAACTCCAAATAAATTAGTGCTTCAAAAGCGTAATATAATGCATTTTTCCCCCTCCAAACAAACCCATGACCCACACCAGGGGTACGGGTTTTTTGAGGGTACAATTTTTCTAACCCCTACCTGTACCCCAGCCCAACCCGTGACCTTTACCCGTGGGTTTCTCCAACCCGTTGATAGACCGGTTATGGAACCGGGCCTGAAAACACATTATTTTGCGATTCTCCACTTGAAATAAAGACAGCACATTGGGGAAATATTATAAGAAGTTAGCGATGAGACCCGATCGGCTAGCTTAGAGCGACTGAGACTTCTTGATAAGACAGTACACTACAAGTGGATGTGACGGCAGCAACTGTACAAATGGTTCGTTCATTACGACCTAGTCAGTAAACTCGGAGGCATCCCAGTACCCAGTTCTTGACAACTGAAGTTCATCTACAGTTCATCCCTACCGGATTAGAATCTTAGGAAGCGCTATATACCAAGGGTGCAGTGGAGATCCAAGAAACGCTGGAGTTGATGACTTAGAAACGCGGAGATTATATTCTTAGAAATGAGAACTATGGACAAGACAACTATCTAAGATGGGATACTAGCTAGCGTCCATCGAAGATAACGTACTATCGAGGGCGCGCGCGTCGAAGACGGCGGCCATCATCTAAGAAAGGCAACCAGATTGATGCGATCGATGTGGATCTAGGATCTCTGATGCGTCCTAGATCAGCCATCAATTCAGGAGATAAGAGATGGTATCCCACGAGATATGATAAGATGCATCTGGGAAGCGAAGATCAAAGCTACTAATTTGCCCGTTTAAGGCAAGGGGAACACATGTACGAAACAATAAGAACACAATGTGTAGATGGCAGACTAGCTTGCGCAGTGGACCGGCAGGACCGCCAAGGCCAGGAACACGGCAAAATAACATACGCGTCTTTGATGCCGCATTTTAGACAAGGCAAATATATGAAAACGGAAATACCTCGAGGCACTCTAGACTCAGAAACAGATCAGGCGTGTCCTTGGGATTCCGGCGAAGGATTCCGATATTTATTTGGGAACAATTTAGACTTGAGGGTTTGTATTTTATTGTAAAGATCGCACCAAACATTTGTACAGTATATAGTTTCGAGTTTTGTAAAATAAAGAACAAGAAATCTCTCTCTTGCTTTTGTTGTACGATTGGGTAGAGCCCCAGTCCGAGCAATGACCAAGTGGAAAGATTATCTTCGCTGAAAGTGATTTGGCACCTAGAAATTGATTGAAGTCCCAAGTGATCAGACTCAGACAGTGATTTAGTGCTCGTAACAGTATTTGGAAGTCTTAGAAAGCATCAGAGAAGTCCCCAGAGCCCTAGAAATCAGTGTCGCGCCGTCAGAGAATGAGGTTATTTGTGATATTTCGTCGAAACACGAGTGGTAACCCTAAAGAAAGACAATCTATTCATAAAAACACCTTTGCATAAATTGTTCATTCTTCGAAAGACCAAACATCTTAGAACGTCCCCGTCGAGTTCTTAGAAAGCGATTGTAAATAACTCCTTACCACTATAAACGAACCGCGAGGTGGCAAAGTAACCCATTGCATCGTTGAAACTCAAACATTCTCCATACCCACCGTCACAGTCAGGATTAATAGTGTCTACGACACTATTTGTGTGGATCGCGTCGCTCATTCATAGAGCCTTGCTCCGCTTGGTGTGTGTGTTGTGTGTTTGTTGAGTCTTCGACCAGACCTACATCGCACCTCTCATCTGGAGCCCACCGCGAGGGGTGGTTTACAATTGCATTTGAACGAATTCATCAACGAGGAAACTCGAAGACATTGATCTTTTGGTCCAGACAAGACTTTTGTCAAAAATCTTAAAAAGCGAAAGCTGGACAAAACCAGAAAACAAAGAAATTCATAAAAATACTTAAAAATCATCCGGTGTTAATAACCGAACAAAAACCAGATCAAAAACAGTTCAGAAAAACACTAGCTCTTGCTACATCATAGAAGAGAAAGTACAGACAAGATTCCGCCGAGAAAGACAAACAATTCACAGTCAGCGGGACAAAACTTAGAGTTACCCCGGATGACTAGAAGAAGAAAGCCGAGATTGAGCCCGTTGTTGGTGTCATCCGAAGAACATCTAACTGAGATACTGCCTGAGCAGCCTGACATTGAAGAAAGAGGTTCTGTCGATATTAAAACTGAGCCAGAGTCCGAAGGTTTATCTGATAACTCAGAAGATCCGTTGAATTGGCATTCATTTCTACCGGAGCGATCTAGTGAAGTTGAGTCAAGCGACTTAGGATTTGGCTTTGGTTATAGCGGACCAAGTTATTGGGAAAGAGAATTGACTCCCTCATATCAGGATTTGCCACCAAATCAAACAGTTACCTTAACAGAATTAGGTGCCGGAGGAATCCCAGCGTTAAAGAACATTAAAGACGAAGAGCTCAGACCAGAGTTTGCCCAGTTATTATTGAGCATAACAAACCAGACGATGGCAGACATAAGATGGCCAGCAAGGGGATCGAAGGAGGCACCCAAGTTCATTCCAGAAGAACCGGCGGAGCTTCTAAGATACATTGCACAAGTCTAAGAAATCTGGGATACTAAGAATCTGGATGACAAAGGAAAGAAAAAAGGACTATGCAAATCCTTCAGTTACGGAACAGGAGTGGATGGCATTTGACGAGTATGAGGAAGATGCGCCATATGAGAAGTTCAAAGAAGCAGTGATCAACAGTTATCCGGAGGCCGCAATGCTTGAGAAGGGATCGTTGGCGCGCCTAGAGCAGATTTGTAGAGAGAACCAAAGGATTGGCCTGAAAGATTTGAAAACCCTTTTGGCGTTCAAACGCGCATTCACTATGGAGGCGAAGAAGCTGCAGAAGCCGCCTACCCTCATAGAGAACCACGCTCTAGTCACAAAATTTGCGGGATGCCTGACTGATTCGTTCCGAGAAAATGTCTTTTCCAGACTAGACATGCAATCGAACCAAGAAAGTGGATTAAAAGGAGTCTTAGAAAGGCTAGGGGTACAGATGACAGCTCCAGCAGCAGCAGGAGGCGCAGCCGCAGTCACACCGGTCAAGCCAGCACCTAAGAGACCTGAAGATAGGTATCAATGGAAGGAGGTCATTGAGGCTGCAGAAGCGATGGCCAGGAATATGAACCCAGGATCTGAAAAATGGGATGAGTTTGCACGATCGTCGAGAGCTGGATCTACAGCCCACGCTATGATTGTAAAAACAGAACCTGCTTATCTGACTCTGGTAAAAGAAGAAATTGAAGGCCTGAAGCAGGATATGTGTCATATAAAGGATACATTGGGGTTACATGGGAAAGCGCAGAAGGACATGCTAGAAATTGTTAAAAGTTTCCAGCAG